>JAMKCH010080696.1:0-80853 GCA_023653785.1 Ophioderma brevispina | reverse complement strand
TTACAGATCTGACACAAACAAATAAGTACAATATAAAGATTTTAAGCTATTTTCTTTTTTTTTTCAAACTCTGTCTGTGCGACATGTGGCGGGTTTTCCAGATCACTTTTAGAGCCCTGCAATGACTGAAACCAGCAGGGGATAACATTTTTTGTACATACATAAATATATGATATCATTCATCCGACATCTCTCCATACACCAACTGGTGGATCCAGAATCGGACAACCAGGGTGCAAAGCAGAGTTTAAAATTGTGTGTTATCAACCACACCAACGGTTCCAATAACTCTACCTTGTATTGGTAGCTAGGAATTTTGTATACTTGTCCACTTGATACAACAATAATCCTACTTCAATAAAGAGGTTCTTCATGAATGATTTCCGTTTCCTTGCTAACGTCAGTATTTAACTCTTGCCTTGTGCCCTGTTTTTTTTTTTTTTCCGATTCTCGATCCGCGCACTATATGCTCATTACATACTTCCCTTCTGAAATACTTTCGTGATGACAAAAATGGCACTAAACAACTGGCCAACACAGTCAGAGCAAATTTGAATGCCCTCCGATCTGGTTGTGAGTCAAATAGAGGAAACATCTCAAAGAATTATTCCATATTTGAAAAATATCCAGCCAGAACTCGAAGCTTGTGTTTTGCTTAGTGCAGTGATGTTCACAGGCGTTCTCATAATTTTCAGGTATTCTATTTGATTTTGTTGGCAAAACAGCTGTTGGCAACTACGTGTCTTACGTTTTTCATTTTCCACAAACTAACTTTACTCGATTCACAATTTGTATAAATACACATTAGTCCAATTGTTTTATGGGTGTAAGGCTCACATTCAGACTTTTTGTACTGCGAATGTTGGTATAATGTCATATTGCAATAGCTGCCATGTGTGTGCTGCCATATTTTCTATGCTCTAAGTTTATTATCTTCTTGAGTCAAGTGGCTCTTAATGGATCTTCAGATAGAACTCATTTTAAGAGCCACTGACCAAAGACTTGCATATGTTTAATGGGAATTTCTGACAAATGACAGCTATTGCACTTCGACTTGCCTACAACACACATGACGATACGATTCACATAACTGTATCAGTGTTGATCACTCTCAGTCCAGACAGGTAGAATTACTGATCAGATTGAACAGTCTTGATGCTTAACAGAGTTACAAAGAAAAACTAAACTATTCATTTCCAGAGTTTTGTTTACAGAATGGGTGAGGGTGACCCTCATTAACTGTCTTCATTCACGTCTCGTTGAAACTTAGTCCCTCAGTGCCTTTTTTTTTGTGAAGGGGCTGCACCCCTTGGCAGATAGCACTACTACTGAATATATATTGTATATCAATGCATGCATGCAAGGCCTGCTTCATATAAATAGAACAAATACTATTAGTAACATAAATATGATGGCACTTTTCAAGACACTATTTAGATGATTCTTATAGCAACACATTTACAAATTTGAGATATTAATAGTGTTCAGTCTAATTAATGATACCAGTCTCTGCACTACTTCCCAAACAACTAGCGGTTGTCCTGTATTCCTAATCAGAGCTTAGCTTTCAATCAATTACTAAATCAAGATGGCTCCTTCAGAACTTTGATTTCACCCCCAGCGTCCACATTTTGCATCATTATGTTATGCTAGCGCATTTTTTCATATCTCTGTCGACTTTTGTTATGACCCCGCGACCATGTACCACCATAGTTGGCGATTGTACGCCATCATGTTGAACTGCCCGACTTAAACCTATCAATCCAGAACTAACTTGATCAATCGATCTACATGTTTTATAAAGTGATTACCTGTAGCTCTACAATTACTTTGGCAAGACTATTAATTTATACACAAACAAATTGCAACATAATGGAGCTAACCATCACCACACATGGATATAATGTGTTTTATTATAGATTATTAATGGCAGGATAGCAGTGCAGCATATGCATTTTTTAATAACATGTAACTGTTATAATTTATTAATACCAGAAATGAATGACAAATTTGAAGTACAAGTACTAACACAGCCAGATTCTTCTGTTGGTGGTACCTTCGATTTCAGCGTTTCATGTGGCCCATCAGCTCTACCTTCAAGGGAACTCCTGAGTTATTGATGTCAGAACCTACAGCTAGTGCAGAGTTTCCCAACCTTTTTTGCTCGCTACACCACAGGACGGAGCCGACCATTTTTTAAAAATGATTATCACAGGGGGGTCCGGACCCCTTACAAACAGTTTCTCCCCATGCTTGTTATTCGGTATTGTGCCTAAATCTAACAATGAAATTGCCTCACACTAGGACAATTTAACGACATTGGTAAATTCACCAGGAACTCCTTGTTTTCATTAAGATCTTGTCTACCTTTTAAAATGAAAATTGAGATGTTTTTTAAAAGTTAGCTTTGCGACCCCTTTCGCATTCACCCAAAAGGGGTCTCGACCACCAGGTTGGGAAACGCTGAGGTCTTGGCCTTGTGAAATACACAACCTGGGTGCACAGCAGCCATTTAGCAATCGCTATCAAATTGAGTAACTGAAGTGGGCCTGCCAGGTACACGAGCAGGCCATCAGTAATACCTCTGCGCTACTAGGAATACCTAAGGTAGTAGGTGGTGAACCTTCCGGTTCCGAGTATCTATTTTTGGGGGGGGGGTTTGTAACTTTGGCAAATATTTGATTATGAATATGTAAAGTAACCTTTCTAGAAAGAAAATTGGACGATGACCCCGATTATGGATCAGATTAATGTAAAACTTTTCCGTATTTGAGAAAAATACTAAAACAACACAAGCATTTTGCCCTCAAAATTTTCAGACAGCAAACAAAAACAATTTAATTTCTCATGATTTCTTATGTTTTTTTAGAAACAAGACAAATTTGTCTAGGGAACTGTTTTTTTCATTTTTTAAAATAGAGCTTACTTTTCGAAATATATGAAAATGTCAAAAAAGAAAGTTGATTTTTACTTTTCTTTTTCTTCTATAAATTTGATTATATATTTGAGAATATCTTTAGTAGAAATCGAAAAATTAAAAATTGAGAAACCGTCCCTAGAGAGACCGATTGCTATCGTAGGTAAGTTAAACCTCACACCTTTTACTTCGGTAATTTTGGAGTTATCTTGTCCGAAAATTTACCAAATTTTGCGAAAATTGAACGTGGAAAATCTGTGTTTTAACAAAAAGTGACTTTTCACGCCATTTCAAGCGGTGTCTTTCTCCAATAACTTTATCTTTGAACTTCAAAATTTGAGTAGTTGTGCAAGTGATGAAAAGACATCTTTTATGCACTTATTGAATCAAACATATTTTGTCTCTACTCCAAAAATTAGAAAAACTGAAATTTCATCTGGTCTAAATGAGCGCTTTGTTTACCTTTCAATAGTATTTTTTCGTTTTTTTTCCCAGATGCGTTCGCGCAAAAAAGTACATTACAACACGCAGCACTCTTCATTACGCAGCAAACATTCAACCGCGCGCGACGCGATGGTGCTTCTTGGGGGGGGGGGGGCGCCGGACGGCGTGATGTGCTGAAATTCCCCGCCGTTTAGACCCAGCAGTTTTTGTGACTTTAAATGTCCAAATAGCGTTTTTAAATGCGGCAAAAAATTACAGTCTCATGTTGTTTTCAGTGGATACCCTTTGTTGGTAACTATAGAACCACAGTTTGATGTTTAAATGGGGTCAAAATCAGAAATTCGTTAAAAACACAAGCACCATGGTTGACACTGCCCTTAAAGATACTTCCCTTGCAGACTGCCATTCCATTAAAGCCACCAAATATTCCATTGTTGTTTCCTCTTTTCTATGATTTCCAAGCTTAGTAATACAATGAGTTGATCATCACCAACCCCCCCCCCCCCCCATATATGACGTTGTGTGTAAAACATAAAACACAAGTGACAAAATAGATAACGGTCCAGAATCGCTAATAATCCATTAAGGTTTGAAGTTCATTTGCTTGAGAGTACCTTCACAGCTTGCCCCATGAGTTCACTGTGGTTAAGGTATTGTATATGGATGATACCCAAACTTTGAGTGGCTATGACATTGTAACCCATGTGTACTTTCATAGGTACTCCTATGAAGAATCTGGCTGTGTATCATTGGCTCTCTATGCTAATTTGAATCCATGTATCCTCAGTTATGTCCAAATCATTGGGGTAATAGTCACTGATATGCCGCCGTTTGTCATGCATAGCCAGACTCCCCTCCTCGTTATGCATGGATTATAACTGTAATGACTTGTCTACGTTTGTAATGGCATTTTATATTAGCATAAAAAAAAAAAAGCAATGCAATACATTGGAGTAACTTACTTAGATGGATATAAATGCAATACAATAGCAATTATAATAGGTCTTTGTCATTTGATTTGATAATACACTAAAAATTATTAAACTCGTCCAAAGTTTGCTTAAACTTCAGATGTCCAAGGTATCTTGTTTCTGAAGCATTTTGTCTTCCACTCCGATCTTCAATTCATTCAATTGCATTTTTACAATCGGTATTCGTATTAAAAACAAAATGAGGCGACAAGTCTTCTCCTTTTAAGTATTTGGCATGGTTCCTGGACAGACTTTTAAAGTAACTTATAAGGCGTAGTTTATTGGTTCTCATGGGTGTGTTTTGTAAAGTACTTTTCAAAATACTGGCACATTATAATGAGTAATACATATAAACCATAAATACTGGAGTTAGCTATCTTTGGTCAGAAAGGGGGTTAAATACAGATGGAGGAATTGACAAATATTTGCTGGGTGGAACCCCTGGACAAAACCCTGGACCTAAGAAGATACAGAAAATATATGATGTTGAGCAACGTCAACTCGCGTAAGTTCAAGGTGTATGAAGGAGAAAAAGCTGGCTAACACAAATCTCAGCTACAATATTCTTATCATTAGTAAATCAATTTAGTTCATCATGCCAATATGGCAATTTCATTAAGTACACGGCAAAAATGTGCTTTTTGTTCAACTGTACACATAGAGTAACAAAAAATACACATCCACTCTTTGATTTGCAATATAACACAAAATAATACAATAATTATGTAAATCTCTTTATATATCTTGCATAAATGCAATGTCTCTCTCTTACAAAAAATAGTTATTTTTGCTGATACAATAAATTACTCAACATACTTAAAAACTGTTTAAGTACAATCCTACATGGCTATTAATAATTGGCTATATCCACCATTTTGTCTATTCTGCCTAAAACAAATCAAACATTTCCAGCAGAAGCCTTTCCTAGCACATAGCACATCTTTTTAACTTATACCAATCAAGTGCAAAAACTATGCAAGGTGGTTTTATATTCAAGTTACAAAGCATGTTAATAAAATATCACATGCCAATATTATTTCAATCATATAAAAACTACCAATCAATTCTTAGATGTATAACACCCATAGCTATATATACAAATCGATATTTCAATATTAAAAAAATCTATTCCCGATAGAGGATTTTTCAATCATTCCTATCCAAGCTATTTGCACTAAAGGTTCTCTCTTGGCAAATCTATCCACAATTCAATACAATCAGGAATATTGCAATCAGTTTATAGTGCAAAATATTATTCCAGTTTGCAAATATTTTTAACCAATTTCCACAATAAAAATCACTTCAATCCTCTTGAGCCTATTCTAAATTGCTTATTTGTTGGATGTGCCCTTTCTTTTCTATCCAAACAATCTTGATTACCTTCTGCAAATGCCTCGCAAGTTGCCTCTAACCATGTATTAGTTTTCTGGGGTGCATATGCCACACATTTTATTGTGTGTACTTTGTTAGCTTCTACTTACAAACATGACTAGATGTACGTTGTCTAACACCAACTATTCAAATTCTTGAATTGCACAAACTTTTTTTGCACTCTTACATTTTTCATAGTGCACAAATTGAAACTGATACAATGCCTGGTGTACTTGCGTGTCAGGTAGGCCAATGTTTACAGCAAATGGCTACACCGTAGAGTTATTTTAAGCTCTTTTCTACGTAACAGTTTGTACCGGGTCTATCTAGCATGCTATTCTGGCACCTCTCTCTCTAACTTCTACGTCCAGATGGCTACACAGACTTGGTTCTGTTCACCGAGAATGACTGCATCATGATGCCGCTTGAAGACCACCTATTACAAGCGGTATCCAAGATTTGGTGTTAAGTCCAGCATACAAACACATATGGAGGTCCTTGGGATGTTGCGTACAGGCTAGGCTGACCCTGTTAACTACAGTGCCTACCATATACTGGCCCCATGGATTTCATGCCGACTTTCAATCCTTCCCTAGCTATCTAACTCATCAACTGTCATGAGTTAGTATCTACTAGTTCTCTCAGCATATTCTTATGCCTCGGTGGTAGACTAGTTGCGTGTTGAAATAAATTATCTCCCATTAGTTCATAGAGAGTGCCGGCTAGAAGACCGGTGGCGCCGCGTATGCTGTCCGTACCACCGGCTGTTGTACCACTCCCTGTCATGTTACCAAGGAGATACCATAGTACTGGCAGGACATGACGGATGATAGTCTGTTGCTTGCGTGGGTATACTTGCTGGCACAAGACTGTTAGAAAGAAAGAAGTGCAAATAAAACAATGCCAATTAAAGCTAGTTGACTGAGTGTATCATTTGTGTTGACAGAAGATAGTGTCCATTAATATCTGTCCTACTTGTCCTACTTTCAAATGATATGCATATTTCTGCACAGTTTACACGTAAATATTTTTTAATAGTATCAAAGAATTTTGTGATTCCCCCCCAACCCCGTGAACAACAGTTCAAAAGCAACATTAATTCAAGGTAAATTGTGATATATTTACCTACTTTTTAAATGCTTCAATTATATAAGTTACTAGATATTCATCTTGCATTTTCTAAGATATTTACGTGCAATAACGTCTTTCACTGTGAGCAGATGATAAAACTTTGGACTGATTCATGTTTTTGAAGACTAATAAAGATTTCTGATATCTAGTATATGAAATTACATTATAAAATTGACAAGCTTCTAATTCCTTCTTTTAGAGGCATTCATGATATGTCATTGTTGAGTTATTTAAAGGTGTGTGACCCTGTTTGACAACACAGTCCCTTCCCACTTAATTCCTTCAAAATTGAGATTTGGTATCAAAATGAAGTTAATGTTTTTTCTCATTATGCCAGTGAAATTTAAGGCCCCAGAAATGTTTCCTTTTGATGTAATGAATAAAAATGTTCCTGAATGTGGTCGACAACACTAGCTCACACACTGTCCTATAGATGAGGTGACATCAATGTTTACAAACACAAGTTAGCACCTGGTCTACTGACATGTTAGAGGAGCGAAGAATATGCCCATACAGTTACAGCATTCGATAGCCTTATCACGCCTGATTGAGCACAAATTCTAAAAACACAAGCCCTGCAGATGCTCACGCATACTGCCGGGCAGTGCTTTGTTCGTTGCCCGGTGTTGACGTCACATGTCAACTCATCTATGGGCCAATTTGGTACACATTTTTGCTTCTACTGTCTAAAGAGTTAAACCAATTCAAAATTTGTAATCAGATGGTTTAGTGATAATGCTTCCACAAGAGGGTCAACATTGTTTTAATGTAGAAATTTTAAGTTTTCTGTCATAAATTTTACCACTTGAACAAGAAAATTTATCATGGCAATTACGTTGACAGTTTTTCACATAAGTTGATAATAAATCAACATGTGTAATCATTTGAAGAAGAGGCACAAGAATAATGTACATATTTGGTGGCTGAAAATGCAAATGGCGCGCCCGCAGGCGGAGTGCCCATCTCTCTGTCATTGCCGTTTGGGCCAGACTCCCTCATATATAATGTGGCTGTGGGGGGTTCGCCACTCCTCCCACACAGCGAGTCTGTTTTGCATTCCCAGCATATGCCTGTACCCATTTATACTCCTGGGTGGAGAGAGGCAAACGAGGTAAAGTGCATTGCCCAAGTGCACAACACATTGGCGACAGCGGGGCTCGAACCCACAACCTTATGCTTATGAGGCGATTGCTGATCCGCTGCACCACATGTGCCCCCCACAGTTCCACAGCACTGAACTGAAGCCTACAAAGCATGGATCCATTCAAAATAATTGATCATCTACTCAATGTGAAATGAACAGCTCTAATAGAAACAAAGAAATAATGAGTGCATACTCTTAAGCTACTTACATGCAAGTTTTTTGACCATGATTGGTTTAGTTCGTGCTGTGCCATATTGTGTTGCATTGGCAAATGGCTGGACGAGCACATTCAAATCTGTGTAGGAAAAACATTACAACAATTATTGAAGGATGACATGGCTCAACGTCTAAGGCACTGGACAATCTGCAGGTCCAAGGCTCCACGGAAATAGTTTCCTATAAGATAAATTTGGTATAATTTTGGTGTAGAAATGGGTGGTGGAATTTCTCATCACTCCCTAGAAGATGCAGGTTATCTGCAAAGGTGCTTGGCACTCAGGTGGGGAGGTCATGTAAAGCTGTGGTCCCTGTGGTGTTACACAAATCATTCATGAGCCATAAAGATAGTTGCAGATTTACACAACTCTAGTACACTCTAGTAACGTGTGCCTTCCACCCATACTTAACCATCGCAAGGGGTATTCCTCACCGATCGAACTGACATAGCTAATGATATGATTTAACTTCTGCCCAATGGCAATACAAAGTGTATTAACTCTCACAGCATTGGTCCCTTTAAGTTCTGAGGCAGTTTTTAACAAGAACTTGTTACTTTTATTGTGAAGAATTGCAAATATTTAGACCATATCCCAGTAAAACCGGGTATAAGTCCACCCCCTTAAAAGGGAGATTTTACTTCAAAAGTGGTGGGCTATACCCGGGAGGGGCTGAAATTGGATGTCAATAACAGATAAAAAATTAACACCACCAAAAAACAAACATCATTTCAAGAGCATATTATTCTATTAAAACATTCAAAATAAAAGTTCAAATTTTCCCCCCATCACATTTCCTAAAGTAATTAATACTAGCAAACAGCCATCCCAAGTTTTTGGGCCCCTACATTGATGGCTCTATAGAATAGTTCAAGCTTTTTAAATGTGAGTTTTGTTTGTGTATTACTGCCACATGTTTTCTTGATCTAAAATTACCACCTGGGCTTATACCCTAGTGTATGCTAGCATTCGCATTTTCTTTAAAAATTGGGGTGGGCTTCTACCCTATTGGTTTTACGGTAATTAGCCCATTGCTTTTCATTTATGCATCGTACAAATGTAGTCACTGGAACTCATGCCTCTATCACCTACCAAATTTCCAGTTAACATACCATTGCAATAAGATGACAGTTAGTTTTTGGACCATTTCTACAAGTTAGTTAATTGATATACATATAATGTGACCCAAATACACAATCACGTTAAGTTAATACATTTCACCAGGTTTTTGCAATCCATTGCCATCGTTCCAACGTCCAAACTAAGTATTTAATAATATAAATCCTACAATGGGTTTGAACTTATGGTAGGTTGAGGACTTGAGTAACTGTCAATGGCATCTTTAACATTATAAATCCTTCAGAAGAGTTTTATGACTTTGTATTTACAATGAGTTTAGAACTTAAAATGTGCTAAAACTTGTTGCGATTTTGTGTTTAGGTGATAGAATGATTAAATGTGTCTGCACCCGCCCCTCCGCTGGGACAGACTAAACTTGGGAGTCCCCCTTGCAACAGGAATACCACAAATATCTCATCTCAGCTCATGGGACGTATTATTTTTGGTCCCTTTTAACAAAATTACGTAACACAAATGCAACACAAACAAAATCTTATAATGTTGATGTTCGCTTTGCTGACTTACCAACATATTGCATGATGAGGTCAATGATGTCCTGGCTAGTCTGGCATATGTTGGTATTCTTGGAGGCCAGATTGCCTGATAGGACTGGGGTGATGGCTGTGGTTACCGCAGCCAAGTGTTCCCCTAAGAGAGGCACTACAGTATGTAGGCAATTAAGAGCAGCCACATTCACTTTGCTGTTAGAATCCGATATCCTGGGATTGAAATTATCAAATATCTGGAAAAGAAAATGAACAAGTAAATTACTTATTGTTTGGTTTAACTACATAGTTAACTATTCCAGTTATAATTTTTTTGCATTAAGCATATGTATAGTGCCATTTCATCAAGAACAGATCTTGCCAATCTTTCAAGTTCCTGATCCTATCTGCAGTTACATTGTACAACATATTTGAATCCCTTTCAGCAACAAAACTCCATATGAAAACATTAATATCGCGTACTGAAGAACATACTTATTCTCACTATAATATACTCAAAAGTTCCCAGTTTGACAGAAATCTTCTCGTAATATATTTCAGCAAAATCTAAAGCAAAACGATAGCTTTGGCATGATTGTTGCTTTGCAATTTGCACCTGGTACTCTTGCACATACTCCGAGTTCCAAACGTGGTGCGTTAATTTGCATATCAACTGTGGGTTGATAATGAATCAACAATGGTACGCTCTTGTACAAGGAGATCGGTGAATCGGCCATTAGTGGTCATGGGGATCAGTTTTCTGTAGTCAAGCAATGATAGAATTCACTGTGTTATAAAGTGCAGTCACCAGGCAACTGAGGTCTATATTGTTCTGAAGAATCTTTTGTTGGGTCCTCAAATGTAACACAAAACTCATGTACATGTCCACTTACCCAGTTCACATGACGTGCAATACTTTATATGCTTACAAGTAATTAAGTATAATGTGGAAAATAATAGAAGACATGACCATTAGCGGATCATTGCTCAAGAATTTTTTTCTTGAAAATGATTGATTGACTTGCAATCAGGCAGAACCAATATATAGTGCAATGCACTCATAAAATAGGTTGGTGAACATTTTGTATGTGTTAAATACAATTGATCAAAGCCAGAAGAGAAAAAATACAAAGGATCTTAATGGCATTTTTAAAAAAAATAACTTGGCAGTCACCCAGCTTTAGCAATTATAAGGCTTTTTTACCCAACTGAATTTGGTGGTCATAGGTCATTTCTATGCAAATTGACCTCTAGATGACCTTTGAACTCTTGGGTCACTCCAAAACCCTACAAAAAGAAGGTCAGACTGCTCTCCCCTACCTTCATGCCAAATATCAGCCCCATATATCAAAGCATAACAAAAGGCATAGCCCAACAGACAGACTCACAGACAGGGCTCATTTATTTATTGGAATTTTAAAATGTATTCTCTATTTGATCAAGGTTCTTGGAAATACCAATAAATACTTTTTTAAAAATTTACCTTGACTATATTAGAAGTGATTAAAACAATATCAGTCTCGCATAAGCTTTGGAATTGTTGAATGCCTTGAAGTCTCATAGTCCAATCATTTGCAGATAGCAACTTGCACAAATCCTTGATAGACTCCTGATTAGACTCGACAAAGCGTGAGGCCGATTTCTTGACACTCCGCTTTCCTGAACTTGGTCCATGATCACTGTAAGGGATAAAGACAATATGTCCTAAGGTGATCTACTCAGTAGCAGTAATGAGGAAACTTGTTTTATTGTCATTACCAGCTTTCTATGAAATTAAGTTGTTAATGTAGATATTTATACTGCTACCAAACTTGGAAGATTATAAGCGAGCGCGAAGCGAAGCTCTTATAGACAAACGCGTATGTACGTATTGACAGCTATTGGAAATCTATAGTCTGACAGGTTTAAAAAATACCGACCCTCATTTGATCCTCCTTTTCGTTCTTACCATTAACTCCTACGGAGATAAAAATCGACGGGAACTTGACCAAAATACTGAAATTTGATTTGTAGTCCGATATTCAACAAAGAATTTGTTTTAATTCTCCATTCTGTTGGATATTTTGTTTTCTCACAAATTTATTTTTTATGTACTTGTTTTCTAACATTAAACCTATGATAATGTTGTGCTGATATTTTAAAAATCATGCTTGGAATAATTAAATACGATAAATAAATATTTTTAAATAAAATAAATAAATAGATGGCGCCCTTTTAAATTCATAATTTCTTCAGGGGAGGGCGGCTAAGAAATCCTAATTTTAGACGTTGTCATTGGTTTAACACGTAAAAGCGAGGATTACGGCAAACAACATTTTTTTGACCAAAGCTGTCATCAAAGTAGAAAGAATAAATACGACTTAAACCAGGGGGGCCGGACACGATCTGTTGGATTTGGGCATTTGGGATTTCCAAACGGTAATTTATGGAATTCTTGCATGCATTTTGGCAAATATGACAGTCTGAGCGCTCGCTTCTAAGGTTCTACCTGCATCATATTAGACCACACACATAGAGAACAATCTTCTGCTGTTGTTTACATTTTCAGCCTATCTTACAACTTGACCTCACATGACCTTTGACCTTGGTATGTGAGCTTTGACCTCATCAACAATTGAGGGATCCCATGTTGCACCTATGATTCGAGTTTGGTTCCAATTGAACTTCAACTTTTCAAATGAGGTCAATTTTACATTTTCAGCTTATTTTAACAACTTGACCTCACATGAACCTTTGAACCTGGTATGTGACCTTTGACCTCATCAACAATTGAGGGATCCCAGTTGCACCTATGATTCCAGTTTGGTTCCATTGAACTTCAACTTTTCAAATGTAGGTCAATTTTACATTTCACTTATTTTACACTGACCTCAACCTGACCTTTGACCTTGGCCATGACCTTTGCCTCATCAAAAATGGGGAATCCCTGTTGCCCTTTGGGAGCAAGTTTGGTTTAAATCCATCAAAGTATGAGGATATTACAGGCAAATGATACCCTTGTCACAACAGACAACCAACATCACAACAGACAAAACTAGAATTGCGCGTTCTCGCTTCCGTCGCTCGCTATATTCAAGAATATAAGCTGTGGGCGGCCCCATGACCTTTGACCCTTGCACGGTGAGCCTTTGATCTCATCAACAAAGAGGGATTCGGTGGGGCACCTATACCCCCAGTTTGGTTCCAAGATTGAATTTCAACGTTTTCCATTTAGATCAGCGTTTACATTTTTAGCCCATTTTTCAACTTGACCTCACATGACCTTTGACCTTTCAACATGACCTTTGACCTCATCAACATATGAGGATCCCATTGTGCACCTATGACAAATTTGGTTCCCATTGACGTTAAACTTTTCATTGAGGTCAATTTAAAAAAAAACTTAACAATTTTTTGGACACTCACATCCACACAAACACAACACACATACACAACACATTACACACGCCCAACGGATTGCTAAGTGGTCCTGCCACTATAGCTGGCGGCCCACCAAACAGTGGACAAGTGATCCCTATGGGTCCGTTATGCACAGAAAGTTAACGCAGGTTAAGTTAGACTTGGTTCGAAGGTCAAATTCGTTTTTGTCAAAATTGGACAGTTATTCAACTTTTCTTTATAACATAACTAGCAATTTCAAAGATTAAAATTCAATTTCAAAATAAATGCAAAAAACTCCATGTCATGCAAAGGAAGATGTCTTTTCTGTGGGACAAAAATACACTTGACCAGGTCTAACTTTAGACCCCGTCTAACTCTTTTGTGTCACAGGACCTATGTGTCTTCCTGCCTTTAGGGCAGCACACAAAAACGAATAAACAAATGCTACCATCAAGGTCTTTCCTATCGGACGACCTTAAATCACCGGACATAAAGGTGGTTATAACAAGTCAGGGATCTACCACAAATCGTAAATAATTTTCAGTAAACCACTTTAAGGACAAATCCAATGGTAGCAAATCTTCACCCACGAAAATTTGAAGTTTTGGCGGTCTTATTTGATGCGCTCTGTTGCTGTCAGATTGATTACAAATTTCAAAGAGATCTAGCATACACAACAGTGAAGAGGAGCTACAGTGTTCTTTCCACAATGCAATTCTTCCAATAGACAATTTTTTGCACTGGTTATCACATCATTTATAGTGATCAAAAGTAAAAACATTAAAAAAACATTTGGAACAGAACCCATCCCATCATCAATTTAAGTACTCTTTGTCACTATAAATTCATGTACCACCAGTTTTTTTTTTGCAAAATTGTATTGGAAGAAATGTATTGTGGAAGAACACTATACCCCTCTTCATGGAGTGTAAGTTCCACTAACCTGCCAGCAGAGTCTGTCTTATCCCTTATGAGGGGTTAACGCGGATTGTCGCTCTACTGGCTTGTAAGCCTCCTTCTGGCCCGTGCTGATGAGTCTTATCAGTATGCAACTCACCAAGACCTCCTGGCAAACAATCACTAAGCACATATAATCAGTCAGTGTAGACTCACATCTAACACTACCTCCAGTACTCCGCCTGTTTATACCAGGGTTAGTTTTCATATTTAACAAATACTTCACGCCAAATATTTTTTTTAAATTGTCTCACTGATCCTTTGCAGAGCATACTATATTCAAGGACTTACATTTTATGTAGAATTCATGCCCTATTTTTACCAATATTTTTCAATGATAATGTATAACTGAAACAGTTTGTCCACATACATTTATGTTTGGCCATAGTAAATTTAGTGTTTTGAACCGTTGATCATGTAATACTGTATGTAAAATGATCTTATATGGTAAAGACCAATTTCTCGATTTTCCATGTTTCACTGATTAAATGATAAATTACATAAGTGTGACCTTACAGGTGCAACGAGAGATTCACATACAGGTGTCCCTAAAAAAATCGAAGTTTCCCGATTTTTGCCCGATGTAAGCTTTTCCATCAAAATGTAACCCATCTGAAAGGATTAAAGACTGACAAACATTTCTTTTTGACAAAAATTGGTGAAATTTCTAATTTCGTATAGGACAAATACAAAATCATCCTATATTTTACATTGTAATATTAAGCAAATCAAAATCACCTTTTTTCTCTCTTTTAAGAACATTTCTGTAGCATAATTACAAGGTACGACTCTATTAGTGTTCTGAGCTATTTGAAATTTGGTAAAATGGGGACTGTATTAGCCGCTCCCAATGCAGTCCGTTTATTTTGTCATGTTTTTTTCACTGTGGACATTAATGAATGTAAACAGAATTTTTGTTGTAACTAATTAAATTTAACCATCAATGGTAGTGACGCATCGCCTCTAGTGAGGTAACACTTTGTTCAAACAATGGTGGCCTATGCATTTTTATTAACTTGCAATGCACTGCCCAACTAGTGAACCAATGATGGTTCTGCTCTTTATCATCTCTGGATGGAATGTGAACTTTCCGAATGTGTTGTGTCTGTGGAAGACTGGGCAGAGAAGGTAGACAGCCAGGCAGACATACAGCAAGACATACAGACAGCAAGACAGACCTCAGACGCAACCTGTGAGTGGGGTACGAAAAATGAAAGAAAAGCTAAAATTTTTGACTCTTTGAACCATGAAAAATGCTGAAATCGGCGTAAATGCTAAACTCTCACAGCCCTGGGCAGACAAACAGAAGATTACACACCACACATACACCCAACACAGTTCTATCCATTACAGCCAACCTCAGACATCCACTGTACTATTGGGTTGATTGATATGTTCGACAGCAGGTACCATACAATTTGCATCTCAATTAAGTTCATTATCCACCACGCCTGGTTAAAGTCCATTCAATTACTAGCATGCACTTAACCTTACTTAACACCTCCTATGTCAACAAAGGCCGCATTTTATAATACCTGCCACATGTTTTTTGATCGAGATCTCGATCACTTAGGCCCGGTAAGTGTTAAAGCCAACCACATTCACTGTTTTGTGGCTTAATAAGGGGCCACTGCTAATGTTTTTTGTATATTTAGTATGGCTAGAAGGAGTTAATCACAGAAAGCCTTATCCATATCGTACCAATAAGTGGTTGGCAAGTACATATATTGAGAGGACTGTTCAATCATTTAATTTCCAATCTAATCCAGAATATGTCAGTACATATAAATGAATTGTTCTTGGCATCACTTTTGCATCAAAGTTGTTAATTTTTAAGGATCATTTCCCCTTACAGTTAAAATGTTGGGTGATTACACTTGGGAAATAAATATGAAATCCAAATTTAGCTGAAATGTTTGTGAAAAATATTTTATGACAAGACTGAAATTGTTAGTGTGTGAGAACATCATAATAATTGCATAGCAATCCAAAACTTTTTTTGTTAAAATTTTTAAAAGTTAAATAATTACCTTCTCCTGAGAAAGGTATTTATTGATCACAAATTGCACCACAAATAGTGAAAATCCTATATGATGATAAAAGGGTCAAAAGACCTCATTAAAGAAAGGTTTATTGAAAATGCAATGTTTTTTTAGTCTTGTTACAGGTGGTGCTGCACCGGATTTGTTAGCAACTTTCTGTTAACAGAAGAAAAGGTATCTGTTACTTCTACTGTATAGCTTTTTAACGGTTGCTTGTTCAGATTTATGTCTATTTGTTCTCTACGGATATGAGAGCCTGGCACTTGCAAATACACCCCCATCAAGCACTCCAAACTTTTGTATAAAATGTTAAAAACATAATTATTCCTGAGAAAGGTATTTATTTATCACAAATTTTCACCACAAATAGTGAAAAATCTATTATTGATGATAAAAGGGTCAAAAGACCTCATTAAAGAAGTTTTATTTAAAATGCTGTTTTTAGTCTTTTGTTACAGGTGGTGTGCACAGGATTGTTTAAAGCAACTTTCTGTAAACAGAAGAAAAGGTATTCCTGTTTATTCTACTGTAGAGCTTTTAAAGGGCTTGTCAGATTTATGCTATTGTGTTCTCTACTTGATTATGAGAGCCTGGCACTTGCACATACACCCCATCAAGTACCGGGAAAACAAAACTTGCGGTTTTGATGGTAGAAGCAGCAAATGATGCTACTGGCAAAAGCCCTATTCAATATAGTGGTAACTTGAGGTTAACCATTAAATTGGCAGTTTTTGTTTTTATTCGGGAATGGAAATGGATTTGAGGGCCCTCAAAATTTTCAGCACGACAATGAGAAAAATATGTCCTTTCATCTTCATATCAAAATCATGCTTACTTCGGGTTAATGGGGGGTCAAGGAGATCGGAAAACATGCACCTTTAAAGAAAAAAAACCCAACTATCAAATATCATTTGACGATAAAATATTTCCTTGAAATGGTTCAGCAGCACTATGGCCCATGCTTAAAAACTTAGTGTTGCAACGGTACTTACGTAAAGCACTGATGAACAACCCTACTTCTAAGAGGCAGTGTTAAAAGGGCAAACAAAATTTTTTTTGTAAATTTAAAATTCTAGTTTATGGGATCAATGCACAGAGAATGGTGATGCAGAATGCTATAAATAAACACTTAGCTGAGGCAACAACTATGTAACAATATGCTCAACATGTTTTTTGTTGCCACTCTAAATTCATTTATGAAAGCCCCATGGGGAGGGAGTATTCTTTTCATTCCTTACCTTAACTCTAAGATTATCAAGTACTGATCTCAGTGGTTTCTGATCTCTGGCTTGAACATGTTTCTCTATCAACCTTTCAAAGTCCTCATGGTTCATTAAGGAATACATAATCTTCCGCCCATAATATCTTGCAACAGATCGATGTAAAGCAAAAATTAAAATGCGTAATGATTTCCTCTAGGTGGATGACTTTCAATGCAGGATCAATGGGTAGATGACCATCAGTCGTATTTGTGATGGTGTGAAATTGAACAGATTATTTGTAGGTTTGTTTAGACGCTTAGTAAATGTGGACACATTAAGTCTCGGTTAGGGGCCAACAGCTTGTCTTAACACATGTAATCTGTACGGTTGGGTGAGCGTCTGGTGAGTCTGCTTTATGTTACACCTGCTGTGTTTAGATTTTCACCTTTGACTGCTATCAGAGCTGTGACAAAAATTTGGTTTGTTCTTGTGCCTTGAAAGGTGCCGGTGCTAGATATCTTGTGTATGTGTGTGAAATGGCCACAAAGTGAATGAATCTAACAATGTTAAACTGACAAAGATTCAGGTGCACCAGGGATAGACAACCCTTTCTGTTCAAAACAAAACATTAATTATCATGCCATAACCACAATTTGAAGACCTTATAATGACCTATTTTTTTATTAAAATGATAAGGTGAAAAGTAAGAAACGGGTAAACAGAAAACTTGTCTTCTTCTTTGTTTCGAAAACTAAAAAAACACTTTATACCCTCCCGTCGATATATCGTTGAGAACATGAGAAAAGACTGATGGATTGCATTACAAACCATACATTGGTTGAAATGACTGACTTTTTGTTATCTTATACCAAACAATTTAGGGGACACATACAACATTGTTCCAAAAATAAAAATGTAAAACTATGTACAATAATATGAAAGGGCCGGTAACCAATTTAGTATATAAAGTTTTCATCTTGATTTAATGGCTTGACTTAATATCCCCAACTTTTGGGCCAATATTCATCCATTTGTATGCAAGAGCTAAAAAATGTGACTTTGTAAGCCCCACAGAGGACTCTGTTACTTATAATAGTGGTGACCAAAATGGGGCATACTTCACTCTAAACATCCGACTAAACATCTTTTAGCCCTAAGATTTCACAGAGTAATGAGAAAATAGAAAAATTTAGAAATCAAAATTTTGACCACTTTCGGTAAAAGCTAGGTTCTGGCTATTTAGGATCAGGCTTGACCTGTAACATCTCAAATGAAGCTTGGGGACAAATTTCTTTTTCAACTTTAAAAGAGCACCATATTCCAAAAAGCAACATGCCTAAAACATTACCTTCTTACCTTGTTTCTGTGCAAATGCCAATGCAATTGTTGCAGCGGTAGGGAGCACCTTGTCTGTGACATCTTTAATGCCATCAGGGACCGGCCAGGACCCATCGCTCTAAGACAGCGCCGAAACAACGCAGGTGGTCGTACGTATGCTGAATTCTGGTGACGAAGAATAGCGGATATAAAAAAATTCAACATCAGGCCCACAATTTCTTAGTGAACACTAAGATATTTTTAGTTTCATTCAGTTATAAACATTTCATGCAATGCCAAAGCAACCAAAAGCAATACTGAAAAATTTAAATAAAAACAATGAATGGACACAGTAAATTACACAGTAAACAACAAATAATAAAAGCTTTAAAGTATGGAAATATGAAATTAGTAGTTTGGACTTCAGGAATGTAACAAGTGGTGTGTATGACCAAAATCTACCCCCACACCCAGACACACACACTTTACCAATTATTTTCATAATTTTTTTCTGACAATGATTGCTAAATCTGTGGTCAAAATCCAAATACTTTCTATTTGGGAATTATAATGCTATACTTGCCAGAAAAAATTCAGAAAGGGTATGATGCATTTGACTGTATTCATGAAGTTACTATGAGCTCGGCGATTTTTCCTTTTCAAGAACAATTAAATTAGTGTGTAGTGTGTTGATCCAATGATTGAATCTGTTACATTCTAACAGTCAAGGATGCTTTCTAATTTATGTAGATTGCAGACAATGTCTCTGGCATATTGTATGGCCAAGTAGGTCTCAGACGTCAAGGTTGAAGTTTACAATGCAAAAACAGGGGTAGTCGCCCCTTTAACTAATTGATGTGATTGCTCGAGACATCCCGCAGGATCATCGACATCCCAAACCTAATGACAAACAGGGCATTTGGCGCTACATGATGAACAGCATCTCGGCTGCGGCAGTTAGATAGATAAGGTATTTGTCCAAAATTTAATTCAACTATGGACAACATTCAGCTTCACACCAAATATGTTGAAACAAGCTAGTGTAGTCAGGGTTTCGACTCTTTTTTTTTTAATGGCTAGAAAGCACACGAATGCAGACAAAACTGTGTGACAAACTCTTCAGATTATGTGAGTAGGGCTCTGGTCATGCCTAAAGGGCACTATCAGTACTATGTAATATAAACACAATCATACAATTTTGTGCATTTTAACAAGTTAGAGTCTAATACATTTCAAGTGTAAGACCAAAAGCAAATTACAAGGATAAATTTTGATATTTTAATCAATCCTGAGGCCATGTCTATATAAAACTTATGTCGATATACATATTATGGCTTGCAGTGAAGAATATGCTATTATCCAAGAACTTACACCAATCGGTTTCATTTCTGAACTTGCTAGGGGAAGTAAAACCAGGGGTGGTGGAATAGGCATTCTGTATAAATCAAATCCAATCTCACTGTTACATATACAGATGGGATTCTAAATTCTTTGAACATTGTTGTGTTAGGATTTGAAATCTGGCCTTCGGTTTATTTGTGTTTATAGACGCCTCCTTCAGTGTAAACAAGTTCCGCAATTCTGACTTTATAAATGAATTTGATAATTTATCAATGATGTCACGATATGCCGAAAACAAATACTAATTTTGGGTGATTTTAACCTTCATGTTAATTGTACCATAAGTCAGAAGTTCGTAAGTCGTTAAGTGTCATAATTCTTTGGTTACTGCTGGATTCCAGCACATATCTTGTCAAAACCTGAGTCCGGTAATACCCTGATCTTCTGATGTCTAGAGCTGATGATAATGTTGTTGTCAACCATAGTGTTGAAGAATCTCTTCTATCCAAAACATCACTTTGTAAAATGTACTGTTAGCTCTGTAAAACCATATCTAAAAGGTAACTAGTACTCAAAGAGATGTCCGTGTGCAAATTGGATAATCAGACTTTATTTAGGACAGGATCTTGACAGAGCATTAAGTGATGTTCATGAGTCTATTGATCATGTTAAATGACAGGGTGGTGTACTTTGTAAAATCGCTGTACTGCGTTCTGATAAGCATGGCTCCATTTTTAAAACAAGATCTAGATCCACTCGCTGTTATCTGCCTTGGTTTAAATGAGGAAAATTTTTAGTGCAAGGCGTCTGAGGAGATGGGCTTGAAAGGAAGTGGAGAAGATCAATGAATTAGAATGATGTGCTAGTTATCTCATATCCAGTTCATATTGTAAACAACATGAGTATGAAGCAAAAACATCTTCTTCAGGTCAAGGTAGTATGCGGAATGCCAAAATCTTTCCGTAAATAAGTAATTTCTCAATCAATTCTACCAAACTACGCCCTGTTAATGATCCATGATCTTGTTGTAACAAGTTTTGCACTTTTCTTCAAAGAAAAATTGCTAAAATCCAGTTGAGTTGGAGGAGATGGGGTTCCACTGACATAGATAGGGGACATGTAAACATAACTTCACCAAAGATTAAATGTTTTTGAGCCTATATCTATGGAAGAGGTTGAAACTGTGATCAGACATCTTCAAACAAAACTTGTGCTCTTGGATCAGCTGCCTACCATGGCTATTTAAGCAAAATTTGTCGGTTGTTTGCCGTCAATACCCGCATTTAAATATGTCTTTAAAAAAAAAATCTGGATTTTACACTGAATTACTCAGGAGGAGAGCAATTGTTATCCTATTATAAAACCTTTCTCTTGACCGAAAACATCTAAAGAATATTAGGACCTGTTTCCAAATTCCATTTTTTAGCATAAAGTGATTGAGCGTGTTGTGGCATAAAAGTCAGAGACTTTGGATTTAAATGGTTGAACGAGTCTATGCAGTCTGCCTATCGCAAGAGGCACAGCACTGAAACAGCCCTTCTCAAGTTAATGGGACTCTTGTTGTGAGTCGATTTAGAAATAGAATGGTTCTGTTAGTTAGTTAGATCTTACTGCAGCGTCGACCAAGATCAACCACAATACTCTTTTTCACAGAATGGAGGAACAGATCTAGTGTGTCAGGCCCACCGCTTGCTTGGTTCCGGTCATACATGTCAAATGGCGACAAGTCGGGTATCTATTGAGGGCCAATGTTCGAGTGATGTCCAACGGGACTGTGGGGCACCTCAGGGCTCCATAATGGGCCTCGATTTTACAACTACATTCTCCATCTTGTTCGTAACATAATACGCAGTCACAATTTGTCTTTCCACCTTTATGCTGACGACACTCAATCTATACAGCGTAGACCCCAAAGGCAAAACAGAGGTTGTATTCTTTTTCTCAGCGCCTCCAGCATCCCACCCGACAGTAGTCTCATCCCCCCGTCCGAACCCCCTCGCACCCCCTGTTACCAGGAACCTCTGTCTCTAACCAAACACCCCCATACACTAACCCCTACAGTCAAACCACCATTCACTCACCCACGACCCTTCGCTTCCCTTGATCTCCCCCAGAAATCCCTCCCTAACCCAGACCATGACTTCACGCTACCCCCCCCACAGTCCCCTTAGAGCCAACTCCAGTGCCTCCATCAAACTTATCCACTACTTCTCCCTTCCGCTCCAGTATAGCTCACCCCATCTCCCAAGTCTACCAAGCTCCATAGGAGACCCCTCCCGACTTCTCCCCTCTTACTCACACTACTCCCCAATTCTCCACTCTCCAGCCTTAAACATGTACAAACCTTACGCAAGACTCTTAACGGGACCAGCTACCCCCCCCTACCACCCTTCCCCCATAGACGCGCCAACCCCCGCGAACACACAAGTGCTAGACGTAGGGAACACCCCCACCTGCCCTTTTCCAAAGCAGGCATGCAACGGCTGTAATTCTCTCCCAAGGTCCAAAATGGGCCCCCTGTCACCAACTCCTATTCCACCCCCCCATTTCCATCTAGAGCCCAGGCCTACCCCCCAAGCACCCACCCTCTCACAGTCCCACCACAGGGATACGCTCTCCCATCCCAGTTACTTCCCCCTCTCCAATTAGCCGCCATCCCTCCGGCCCCTCACACCCCAGCCCCCCCCCCCCTCTTCCCACCCTCCTATGAGCTAGCCTTCATAACTATATCAGTACTCTTCCACACTATACCAACCCCTCCCCCTCCTCCCCCCGCCCCGATAGTCGCCCCCCCCCCAGGACCTCCCACTTCCAAGTTTAGCCCATCAAAGACGGGCATCCCCACTGAACTCCCCAGCCCAGCCATTGCTATAGGAGACGAACAGAGTTTATTTAAATCTCTGGAGAAGTGTATCTCAGATATCAACTTTGGATGACATCAAACAAATTAAAATCAACAGGGAGAAAACCGAATTTGGTTTTGGATCACTACAATTTTAAGATCTCACCCTGATATCACCCTTCAATTTGGTACCATTCCATTACACCTGTCAAATCATGCTTAGGAATGGGTGTTTATCACGGACTAGGATGGATCAATGACGTAGCCAGGTGAAGAGATTATGTCGCACTCTCAATTACCAACTTCGAAGATTGTCGCATAGGAAGGAAGTATTGGAGGAGGAGACTTGCAATCATGTTTGTGCGGGCCTTGTCTTATCTCGTCTCGGACTATGGAAATATCTTTAATGTGGTATCCAAATCGCATTTCAACAAACTTCAATGATCAGATAAAGCAGCAACGTCTGCATGCAGAGCCAAAGACCGTGAGGCATAACTCCTTACCTGGCTAAGTTTCATTGGTTAACTGTCCGTCAACGTGTTAATTTTACTGTTGTTTATATATACCAGTTTTAAATGGTTCTGCCCAGAATGACCTCTCCTCTGATATCTATATACAACACCCAACCAGCTCTCACCGTACCTCCGTTTACATCGGTTAATCAAAATAGACTTTCAGGTTCCTAAAACACACCGTTCCACAGGTGATAAACGTTTTCAGTAATTGGACAACAACTGTGGAACAGCTTCCTTTATCCATCAGGGAAGCTGGTGTCTAATGCTTTCAAAAAAGCTGTTAAAAACACATCTGTTTTCTTATGAAGTTAATTGTTTTCCTCTCTATTGCATCATTGTTTGTTCCGCCAATGGCAGTAGTTGTTAATGGCGCTTAGACCTGTTTTTAGAAAAGCGCGTATAATAATAGATGTATGTATGTATGTATCAAGCATTTGAATAGAGGTTCCCCACCCAAAAATTTTTTAATCACTGCTGTTTCTCTTTTGTCATTTAATTTGAAAAAAAAAAACCTTTTGAGAATTTTGTATTCTGCAAATTAAAATTAATTTTATTGTTTTGATGGATTAGTAACTTTAAAGGGTGAATTTAGTGATTGTCATGCCATTATGCTTCATAGCGTCTGAAAACCTTATTTTCAAGTTTCAAATTATTTGCCCCTCCAGGTCCCACCAGGCATGTTTATTTTCTATTAGGCTAACAAACAGAATGACAAAATATGAACCGCTGGCCTGTTAGGTAAGGCCAACAGATTGTTCTCCAAGAAACTGGAAAAAAGCAGAGAGGATTTAAAAAATGAATTTTGGGGACACTTTTTCTTTTCAACCAGGGGACTGTTATTTGTTGGCCAATTTCTTCCCCCTTTTTTCTGACAATTCTTAAATAAACAAAAATAAAATATCCTCAAAAACATAAAAGAATAAACTACAAAAGGAAAATTTTCAAGGCTATGCAGGGGATCTTCTGAGCCTTTTGGGCTTTGGCTCCTATACAATACAAGACTAACACAGTTCAGATGATATAAATCTCAGTTTGAGTCAAGCTGAGGAACAAGGCGGTGGATCACAAATGCCCCTTTAGTTACCATAATTTATTATTATATACAATCGCGGGTCATAATTTGTTGAATTGTGTATTGAATTTCAGTCTTCAGTCATTTTCCCTTCCAGGTGTACATGGGGTAGCAAGAAGTTTCTTCAGAATTACTGACCGAACACTATAACAAATATTAAGATTTTCTTACCCTCCTCCTGCTGATATCAAGGCAATAAGTACTCTCTGAGCAGTAGCATTCCTTTTTTTTCCCATACTATCAAGAGTCTTGTCAACACATCCTCTGATAAAAGCATTGCTATCACCAAGCTTTGGGCAAGAGAAACCTTCGCAATATGATCTAACTCCTGTTGATGATGAGAAAGAAATTGCACCAATTAAACACTTAATAAAAAAACCACACCACAAGAGCAGTAATGGTTATTGGAGGTTGATGAAACAGCAAAAGCACAACCAACAGCAACCACCAAAAGAGGACCGACCAATATCTTTAACCACCAAACTAAGAAAGTTGTTATTATTTAAAATATCCGTCATATATACAATGGCAGCCTGTCAATGCCTCGCACTAATTTTCAAAGGTGGCCCTACATATGACACATATGCTACCTTACAAGCAAAATTACACAACAACAAGAAACATGAAAGAAAGCAAAACAAGTTTCCAGAGCCAAAAAATGATGGAGCAAATTTGATCAATTCGTCTCTCAAGCTATTTTTAACTGTGAACTACAACAAATTACAATATTAAACTGACATATTATTAAAACCCTCAGCATATTGCTTTCTTTAAACATCAATAATTACTAGCAGTTTGTAACAAAAGACTTATACAGCCCTTCTTTATGAAAATATTTCACTAAGTAACTTGTTTGAAGGATATAACTTAAAGCAATGAATTCTCTGAAATAATAATGGCTGAGTTTTTCATAAACATTGCAGGTTTACAAACAAAATATTTGTTGATGAAACAGTGTGGTGATATCATGTAAAAGTAACAGTGTTCATGCATCATTTTAATGTCATCATGGCCTTCAGTATTATGAGCTCAATAGGGCACTTGGTGACATCCAAATTTCCACATTATCATGTTTGAGGTGTCCGATACGTAATAATCTCGGATCCTACGCATGATAATGATAAAATTGAATGATTTGCGCCCAATATTTATTGGTCTCGCTATGAGTTTTAAAATATTGGGCTCGACTGCGTCTCGCCCAATATTTTTGCAACTCATAGCTCGACCAATAAATTTGGGCTTAATCGATCCAATTTTATTACAAAATGCTCTCCAAGTGATTTTTTTTGCCAACAGAGGTCAAACTGGCCTCTAATTCCAGTATGCGTACCTACCTAAATAGAAAAGGCAACTCGACCCAATGAGACTACCTAGATCCACGGAAATCAATAGTAAACAGAATAAAGCTCATACACACTACTGCTTATCGATTGATCATGGGTTGGGTTTTGAAACAAACCTAAGTAGCTTATACATTATCAAGAATTTGGGTAGGTACGCATACCGGAATTAGAGGCCAGGAAAACTCATTCCACCCAAGTTATGCAGTTAGCATTTACACAAGTAGGCTTTGAGATGGCTTACAGATTACATGAGTAATCTCTGCTAATCTTGCAAATCATCTAAAGCAGCACTGCTTAAGAGGTATTTAAATAATCCAAGATTTAGTTATATGTTTGCATTAGAGAATGTCAATGTCAACTGACCTTATCCATAGCTTGTCTGAGACTTTCAAACATGTCTCCAAGACGTGCAATGGCTGATCTTGCCACCGATGATCTCAGGTTCTTGACTTCATTGAGTACTGCTACTATGACAGAATGTAACTGATAGTTGAACTCTTCTGGATGATAGTGTGCAAGTCTTGAGACTAGGCTCAGACCATCAATTTTCACTTCCCTGTAGACAAGAAGGGTAGAGGCCAAATGTGGTGAAAGAACTCAAGGAAATTTTTCTGAACTTGGCATATTCTAAATGTTAACTTTGTTCAGTATTCCACCACCTGAAACTTAAAAAATGATTGACTGAGAAACAGGCACTTAATTCACATTCAGCCAATCTGTCAAGTCAATGTGAAGCCTGGAGAAGCCACTCAGGGAATACACTGTGTGTGTACACACACACACATACCAAAACAAGTGAAAAGGGGTGTTGTTTCACAAATAACTTGTGTGACCTGTTTTGGGGTTAGAAAACATGATTTTCAAGAAAAGGGTATTTTTTTCAATTTTTTCCAAAATTACAATTTTGGGGTCAAAACCTTGCTTTGGGACAAAAAATACAGCGTTCCCCAGTACGCTTGTGTTGCCTGCTGATCATACGCATTTTGTGGGATCAAAGGTGACAAAAAGAGACAGAGGGGTCAAGTTACACATTTTCCAATGAGGCCGCAGGTCAGGGTTCTTGGTGACAAGTATGAACTTAATCTGTTACTGTATTGGTGAGAAATGACCAATTGTTAAGCTGAGTTTACAGCTACACCCACAATCACAGCCACAGAGGAAAAAGCTTTCGCTACGTGTCTCGCCGCTACAGCAGCAACAAAATATGGTATGCTTTGGTGGGTTTTTATAGGTGGGGTTTAACTTGTTTGTGGTTTACAAATTGGGTTGGTGTGTGTGTGTGTGTCCTGTACCCTAGAAAAAAAACCAATCACTGCCACTCATTCTTTTTCTCTATTTGCCGCCAACACCCCACCACACGCAGTTACAGTTGCCGAGTGTGTTGCATACTTATATGTTTCCCTTACGCATTGTTATGGTTCTGTATTGTGGGAATGCGGGCGTATTTGACGCAGAAAAAAAGAACTTTGATACTTGCTGTAGTACACTATTATACTCAAATGGCCTCCCTGGGTGTGAAAGCCCAGGTTGAAGTTATAAGCTCTAGATGAAACTATTACTGTTATTTGGTAAGGATTAGAAATGAGGTGAAGCTATAGTCCGTGTCTCTACCTCTGTGCAGTGATATCATAACAGTTACGCCTGCGTCAAGAAATGTTGTCTTTGTGCGCGCGCGTTAAAGCGCCGTCGCTTCAAATCGGCGCGAGCGATTTGCGACCAACAAAGGGTCACCCTGACGTCACTGCCCGGAGGTAGAGGGCACAGACTATATTCACCATACTTAGAATTGGGTTAGAAATGAGAACATGGCTGGGCTTTCAAGAATTTATCAAATTTTCAGCACTTTTAAATGGTTGCACTTAACATGCTATTTCAAGCATCACTTACCAGTCACTGCTAGACATGTACCGCATGGCATCTCTTAAAGCGCCCTCTGGATTTGCACATGGTCTCAGCTCCTCTGTATCTCCATTCTCCACAACAGAAGTACTGGACACTGAGCTACCCGATTGTTCTGTTTAGTGATGCTCTGCCTCCCGATTTCCACTCAGTGGGTCTAAAACAAAATAACAAAAAGAGCAATGTTTTTTTTCCGCAGTATTGAGGTTTGAAGTTCACTCTGCACTCGTATCATACATTTTCTACAAATCTTCAAACATCATGATAGTAAGTTATGGTTGACTGATTTTATTGTATAATCAAATAATTTATTACCAAATTTTACTGAAAAAAGGTAAAATTGTAATAATCTCCTTTTCATGTTGAATCCATTTTTTATTAACTAATAATTCAGAACAAACCATCTTGGTCTCCCATTACAAATCAAATATTGAATTTGACCATTATTGCAAGTATCACTACTTATAAAATCTACTGGAAAGACCAGGATCATTGCTTCTGATAACTTAATCTGTTAACCAAGAGTCTGGTATGATGCAAAGGCCTTAAAAAATATGAAAAAAAATAAAATGGAGGAAAAAAATATTAGTGTCGGTTGGTCGGATTTTTATTTTTTTTTTACTTTTGAGACAAATTTCACTTCACACTGTTTTACTCTTAAATAAATACAACATGTTATGACATACCAAAGAACTTTTATTTTACTTGTTGTAGTTGTTTTGTTGTCTTGTTTTGGATTTTTTATGTTGGTATTTTTTTTTAATTGTAAATGAAAATCTTGGGTCGGTCAGCATATTTTTGTATCATGTGCTAATTTGCAAACAAATTTTAGGTCGGCAAGTTTTTCTAGGGTCGGTTGGGTTTCGGCAAACAAACTTTTTTTTTTGTGCCTAAACTAAAGCTATCTAATTGTAGTCGTCTGTCTATCTAGAACTTTTATCAAGGCAGAAAAACAACATTCATATCTAAATGTTATGTGTGCATATGCGATGCTAAACAAACACATAACAGTTGTAGTAATTCTCCCATGTTTGCCATATAACAGCGATGCTGCTATGCAATTTGAAGCCATCCCAAAATCCCCAGACCTGAGAAATGTTTGTTTGTACTTATTTCTCCAATCACATTGGAATAAATACCAACAAATATATGTGTCAGTCCCACTTTGTCACTAATGCAATTTTGAGAATGCATTACTTTATAGCAATTTCCAATAAAGATTTAATTTGTATTTTTTTAACTTATTTGCCAGCTGCAAGCACAGTGTTAAAGATAATAAAAATGATAGTACTATAGTTTTGTTCATTCATCACTTAATAGGAAAAAATTATTTGGCTTTTGTTCATCCCACATGAAAGTAATTCCATTTTAAATGCGCGCATCTTGCCACAAGCATTAGGGGAGGGGGACAAGGCTATGGATCACAAAATTCCCCTTTAAATGTGCAACGAGAGGCGTACTCTAAAGTACTGATTTTTGCCGTGATGGAAAGCTTTCCATAAAAAATATTCCCATTTGAAAGGATAAAGCTGAGAAATGTTTCTTTGGTACAAAAATTGTGAAATTTCTAATTTCGTATAGGAGCAAAAAACGAAATTCAGCCTATGTTTTATATAAGCAAATCAAAATAATTTATTTTCTCTCTCTTAAAGACACTATCAGTGATTGACCCAAAAGAGTAAAATATTTGAAATTTGCAGGAATAGCTTAAAAGTGAAGGATAAGTCTGTAGAATCATCATAAATTACCTTTTCCAACTGAAGAATTGTCAGAAAAGGAAGAAAAGGCAGTGTTCAAAGATACAAATCTCCATTGAATTACGTGTAGTAGTAAGTGTCCGTTCGGACAGTAATGACTAAAATGCCCGATTTTGTGCTTATTAGGTTGCTTCTGGTCTTATCATTTGCAGGGTATTTTAAGATACCTGTACTTGTTACAAACGTGCAAAAATCTTGATTTTTTGATGATTTTTTTCGATTTTTGATTTAGCAAATCACTGATAGTGCCTTTAAGACATTTCTGTGGCCAAATACAAGGTAAGAAATCTATTGAGTGTCTAATCTATATGAAATTACTATTATGACACAATATTTGGGTGCCTCAAAAATCTCTCGTTGCACCTTTAACATTACCTAAAGTCTAGTTTGTATTGTTTTTGTGGTGTTGATAATAAACACTTAGCACTTGAGAAATCACACTTCAGCATTTACAAATTTAAAGTATTTCAAATGGCATTGATTTCAAACCTTAAATAAAAAATATGTTAAAATTATCAGTGTAAACTTACGATTTTGTTTTCTTTTTCTTGGGAGTGCTAGCATGTGGTGGTTTATTGATGACCTTTGCAGATGTAGGACTTGTTGGGCTACTTTCAGTATCCTCAGTTCCATTAGAAGAGGTAGATACTTCTTCAGGCGTTGCTCCCGTTAAGTGATCGCCTACGGCAGCCAATGCGGGGCCTGGTGGGTACTGGACATTACCAGAGATGGCAAGACTGGAAGGCCTTGTAGCTGTGGAAAAAACAAGTATACAGGTTCAAAAAAATTGGTTGATCTTTGTGAAGCAGCTTAATGCTGGTTAAAGTAGTATTAAGTTTAGAGTGCAAATAAATACTTACAAATATGACATCTATATAAGTCCATATTTTAACCATGTGTTTTGCTCTAACTGATGACACATGTAATATGTAAATATACCTCCACAAGAACACCACCAAATAGAAATATTGTTAAAGGTGCTTGTTCCGATGTATGTGTATTGTGTTCTCTACTTGATATGAGAGCCTGGCACTTGCACATACACCCCATCAAGTACCGTGGGAAACAAACTAGATGCTATAATGCATGCAAAGCCCTATTCAATACTGTGCTAATATTGATGGTTAACCACTAAAACGGCAGTTTTTGTTTATACCTTGGGAATGAAGTGGATTTGAGGGCTCAAATTTCAGGACAACAATGAGAAAAATACGGCCTTTCATCTGATATCAAAATCAATACTACTTCCGGGTAAATCGGGGGGTCCCAAAGACGATCGGAACACGCACCTTTAAACAAATTCAATCAAATACAATGTTACACAGAGAGTCATGACATGCAACCAACTTTGATCTGTCAGTCCATTTCCTGACAAAGCTTTTTGCTCAAAAGACTTAATTTGTTCACTTTCTAATTGTTAATTTGAGTTTGATTTGCATACTTTTGAATATCCTAAATCCACACATAGGTGGCTACCATTTGTGTCTCAAAGAGAATCCAAATCAAAATTGTGAACAAATTCCTAATTACAGTTGATTAAAATGCTAGGCATGCCCTCAGTCTGTCAGCAGCACAGCCGGTCTAATGAGCTACCGCCGCCAAGTACATCCAAACAACCTATACCACTTGGGATATCCCTACATTTGAGGTAATCACCTGTTAATCCAATCTCCACACAGCATTGCCTCGTCACTAATTTCAATTTAAATTCAGAACCCGGCACAGTAATCACTCCCCCGTGTCTTTAATTCTTCCATGGGGCACTGATTCTCATTTTGCCGAGGCTGAGATATTGCCGGCATTTTACCTCCATGCAATCAACAGTTACCAGAACAAAAATGCCACCTACTTCAGGTCGCTATTAGCTTGATTACAAATTGAGATGTTTATTCTCCTGTGTTTTTAACCAAGATAGCCCTGGGAAATGTGGAATAATGTAGTTCTCTTTGTAAATGTCAGACAATCTTGCCCATGCTTTTTGTATTGAACAAATAAGATTAGCCAGTGACAAAAGTGTAAAGTCAACTATAGCTTCATTTTCAAGTCTGCTGATATTTTTATTTTAATAAATGATTAACATTTTTTATGAGGGGAGGAACACTTTCAACATTATTCCTAATTAATCACCCATGAATAATTTTGATACAATGAATTATGGTAAGTACAGAAACCGAACATTCTGAGGTATATATTCTAGGTTTCTGCATGTAAACAAATAACAATCTGAAGCTGAAACTAATACCGATAGTCTGGCCAGGTGCGTAGCCAGCCCAGTGGTTCTGAGGGGGCAATTTCCGGTAGGTGCAAAAAATGTCCCGATCACCAACAAAACTTTCTTGGTCGCAGGGCAAAAGAATCCGAAAAGGGGCTGATTTGACATGCATATCCGGGTTTTATTCCCGATTTCCCCTCAAGATATTTTTCAGAGGGGCACTCTGCCCCCCCCCTTTGCCCCCCACCTGGCTATGCCACTCAGTCTGGCTACAATCATAATTGACTCTGTTGTCCTAACCCGATTACCAAATTCAGAGTATTGACATTTCATAAAAGCTCATAAATAACTGTAATACATGAGGAAAGGGCACTAGTAAAGTTGTTATTGCAAATTCTGTACATCCTCAAAACAGATAGGTTGTAAAGAATTTGCTAATAATGGCCTGTTTAACCTGACAGTAAACACAGCTTGCAGCACAGTTTTATATCACTAAAAATCTACTGGGACCTTACTGTGCTTGATAGCTTAAGCAGAAGCTTATGGTGGATATCAAGCAGCTGTTGGATATTACAAAGTTTCTGAATCCTCTTCATCTGACCCTTATTTAGAAACAACTCCTGCTATTTGCAAAGCTGTTTCCCATAACTTTTGTGGCTGTAAGGATAATATTTTTAATTCCCCCATTACTACTTTTGGTCATGTGTCGTATGGTGGAACCCCCAAATAGCTGGTGACGTTACATTTTCACTCTTCTTTCAGATTAAACTTGCTGTCACAAAGCTATCCTCAGTCCAATTGCACCATGTTTGGGTTCATTATAGAGCCTGATCATTCTACTTTTCAAATATGTTTTACAATTTAGATTTATCCCTTGTTTAATTAGTGAAAAATATGCACATTTTAACGAAGATAAATCTGGTGGATAAGCGGTAGTGTAATATGTACAATCTCTATGGGAGAACTAATAATTTAAAAGTAGTTTTTTTTTGTTTGTGATATTATTTTAAAGTAAATGAGCCTTCATGAAAGCATAAATTTATATTATTACTAAATATATATTATTACTTCCATTTTCTGTAGTTTAAGTGACAATATAATGTTGTCTTGCATTATAATTACAATGCCCAATTAATAACATTTTGGATAAAACTGCATGGCATCAACATTATTTGCTATTAATTGTACATAATGTGGTCAAAAGTTCAAGACAATTTAATTGGGGCTACTTTGTTGAGATGCTTTACTGAAGGTACAATTTTAAATATTTCAATATTTTATTAATTAACTATTTAAAGGGGGATGGCCCAATTTAAGGATATGAAGTTTTCATTTTGATTGATTGGCCTTCACTCCAAACCCCATCTGTAAAATTTTTGCACCAATATTTCAATTTCAATCCGTTTTGTTGCGAGAGCTAAAAACATGATTTTGTAAGCTCCATAGAGTACTCTGTAAAATTAATATTGGTCGACCAAAATGGAGCACATTTCTGCTCATAACTTGCAAACCAAACATCCTTTGGATGTATAATTTCACAGGGTAAACGAGAAAAATAGTAAGCTTTCTTCTGATACCAAAATGTTGATTGACCATTCCGTAAATCTGTGGGCTTCTGGGGATGGAGGCTCTTAGCCGATCGGCATGGACCTTTTAATTAATTACTAAGTAAGTCCGAACTTGACCCGTGCTAATATCTTATCCACATGAATAGGCATTAAAATGTACCCTACCTTCTAGTACACTGTATTTTGTACTAATGTTGAGCATTGTTTACTCGGTGCGTTGAATTGAATTAGAGTGCATATCCAGCGTAATTAAGCTCTTACCTATTTAGTGGGGGGGGGGGGGGGTTTGGGTGTTTCATACGTGTTCTTGATTTTATGTATAGATCTAAATTTGTCACACCCTATGCATTACTGTATGCCAAGTAGACATTCCCCGTTTCACAATGCTATAGAATGCATAATGGAAATCTTACTTTAAGTATGAAATCTATGCTCAGTGGGGCACACGTTAGTTTACGTTTTTAGTTTACACAAACCTGTATAAATGATCTATATTGAACTAGTTTTTTTAGGTTGTTTTTGGACACCACTGATGTAAGAAAGAAGAATGACTTACTTCTTGAATTTACTTATTTTGACACAACCTTATCGCTACTTCAGTCAATTGTAATACGGTAAAATTATACATTTTTCCAAAGCTCATAGGTGCTCTGTTAATACCCTGAATTTTATTGTTGAATTTCATAACAGTAACATGGAATTTATTACCAACGTAAATGATAAAATTGTGTAATTTTTTTTTGTGATACCGCCCTATATAATGTTTTTCTTACTCACCCTGTAATTTAACCCCAATTTTAAGCCACATTTGTGTATCCTTTTTGGTGGGGTGAGAGGATATAGTTTTCAAGAGTTAAGCAGTCTAAAAAACCTAAAAGGAGGCTACATCGTCAAATTTGGTGTTTGTACGCAAAATGTCCCCAACCATACGACACATGACCTTTTGTTTTTACAGTGGTTTCTGATTGGATAATTACATGATCTATTCTTTAAATGAACCATTTAAAATAGATCTCCCATACTAAAATAATTCAATCTTTTTCCAATGTAACCTAATTCTTACGATATCATTGATTTGCTCAATAAAAAGAGTAAGCATTTATTTATTTTTTTGGCCAATTGGCAGGTGTCAATAAATGCAAGAGACATTTTAGGATTAAGGAGCCTAAATCTTGAACGCTAAAAATACTCTATGATATACTAAGATACATTAAAAGTGTCACTGGCACATTTTTCACAAAATATGACTATTTCTTCAATTTGCTCTCAAATGCTATCAAGGCACTTGAAGCAAAGAGACACATTTAACACATAAAAAAATAAAGTATAGCACACTCACAAACAGACAAGGGACGTTAATAGAGGTTAAAGACATCCAGGTAATTTGTAGGCTAACTTTTAAGTTTCCATAATTTAATCAACAATGTGTATATTTCATGAATATCAGAGACTTTGCTCATTTATATTAAAACCACAAAGGTCACAGACCGTCAAACAGGGTGCATGCCTGGTTAACAATGCATACTGCTGTGACGTTTGTCTGTGCTAAACGCCATTTCCGCGTCTGCTGGCGACATTAATTATAAATCATTTCTGTTTACCCATAAAGACGCTGATATGGGCTTAATCATTTAGTGAGGCTATGTTAAAAAAGCTTTAGCATAAAACCATGCAAAAATATCGATTGTGACAAAAACTTGAGGGCGTAACTATTTTTTTCCAATGTGCCGGTGTCTGTCTGTAAGCGGGTATCTGTGGAAAATGCACTACAAAGGGCCCAAATAAAAAGTACTTGTTTCTCCTCTAACAGAAACATCTAATAAGCAGATGAAGAAACATTGGGACATAAATATACATGGCACAGAAATACTAATAGAAAATAATGATTAAAGGCACTATTCAGCGATTGGCTAAATCAGAAAATTGAAAAAATCAGTCAAAAATCAATTTTTACACGTCTCTAACAAGTATAGGTAATGCTAACAAGGCCGCGTAACCAGACCTGACCCTCCGAGGGGCAAGACTCAAGACGTTTCCCCCTTTCACTTCCCCATTTTTTTTTCTTCCGGCTCGCCTCCTCGCCGGGTAGACCCATATTTTTTTTCCTGACGTTTCGCATTCTTAAGAGCTGGGGCGGGGGGGGGTGGGGGGGGCCACTTCGACCTGATCACCACACAACACACTATTTTTCTCCTTCCACTTTCTTATCACTTTCTCTATCACTCTCCTTCCCCTTTCTTATCGCTTTTCCCTTTTCCCTTCTCTTTCCTCCATTCTTATCTCTGTTCCCTTCTCCTTCCGCTTTCTTCCTCTCTTTCCTTCTCCTTCTCTTTTCTCCCTCTGCTCTTCCCCTTCTTCTCGTCCCCATTTTTTAGCTTTTTCTCAGTCCCCATTTTAGTTGTCCGTGGGGGGCACTCTGCCCCCCTGCCCCCCCGCTGGTTTACGCCACTGTATGCTAACATACACTGGCAAGTGATAAGACCAAATTAAACTTAGTACATGTACAAACTTGATATTTTGGTCATTTCTGTCCATAACGGACACTTAATACAACACTAATTGAATGGGATTTGTATCTTTGAACACTGCTGTGTCTTTCTTCCTTTTCTGTCCTTTTTTTTCAGTTTGAAAAATCAGCTTAATTATGAAGACTCCTACAACTTGTCCTTCACTTAAAAACTAATATTTTACTGATCAGATGATTTTGTGGGAAACACACTTTCCCCCATGAACTATTTGAATAATTAATACTTTTCCGCTAAATTTTAAAACCAGTTCACAAGCTATTCTGTATTTTTGTAAGTTTAATACTGGCAGCTATCACAAATGCTATGCATCTATCTAGTCCTATCATATCGAACTTGTGTAGTGAAGAAAGGATTTGTTTAAAAATCATGGCAACAAAGGGACAGCTAAGAAATTGTTATTTGACATCGCCATTAGTTTGATATGAATTAACCAAATCTTGTTAAAATCCTTTCACTAGTGTGTAACATGTTATCAAGCATATTTTCCTCCTTCCAAAACCACTAGAGTCACTGATTTTAGGAGTTTTTTTTGTTTAATTTTGTTGTATGAACCCAGAAAAAAAGACAATGAATTACTGGTAGTATAACAAGTAAACTTAAAATATCACCCACAGTTAGGTATGGGCATGGGGACCCACACAAAAAGCAACATTTAATAACCTTTCAGAACAAGACCGAGAATGTCCTCGGAAGCTGCGAATGACCAATAGCATTTGGGTTTTGGGAGTTCGCCAAATTACTATTGTCGAGAGCCACAATGGGGCACTTTTTCGCTAGATTTTGCTCATAACCTCCAAGCAAAACATCATTTAGGCCCTAAGATTTACTAGGGTAAATGATTAAAATCCCTTTTGTAAAAGACTAAAATACCCCAATGTACACAAGGCAAGAGGAACCTCACAGAGGCAATCGTCTTTATCCCTTTGGTATCAAAAGTTAGAATTCATTGGTATTTTTTATTACAAAAACGACTGGTAAAGAGGCCTACCACTATTGTGTGTAAAATACTATATACACCAAAATTGTACACAAAAAAGACGAACAGAAATACAAGCTATTGTCCGTATCGGAGCTCCCACATGCAAAAGATTCTCCATATATTAAATGTTGGCCGAATTGGCTTGTGGCTGAATTGGCTTGTTGGCCGAAATTGGGTGTCCGGGGGCAAAAAAAAACCCTGAATTTGGTTTGTTGCCGGAATTGACCGGTCACCGAAGTGTCGGCAGCATACGTACAACATGAACCGGCATGAAAAAAGCACTTGTCGTCGATTTCGCCTGGCTGACCCTCGCTTATAAAATGACCTTAGACATGCCAAGAACATCGTCCAGGTATGTGTTAATTGTTCAGAAAGGTTCCTTGTTTGGCTGCAGGATAAAATAAATCATTTTCCATATGACGGTACGAATAGCTTACGGCCGAGTGTGATGTTTTTATCACCTTAATCTTGCAAGATTTCCTAATATTTTTTTACTATACCGCGGTATTACTACGAACTTTGACCTTGGTAGGTGGTAGTCCGACACGCATCCACCCACTCGCTAGTTTTTTTGGGTAATCAGCGAAAATAACCGTGTTCGTGCCGATTGGAATTAAATTACCGGACAAGCTGTAACTAAGATCAATGGATTACAATCATTTTAATGTTACCTAACGAACGAACGAACACACCGAACTAACAGAGTTTCTTCTGGGCGATTTGTAGGAGTTTTGCTAATCACAGCTCAAAAATAATAAGTTATAAGAGTGTCCTTATGCACTTGTTTTATTACTCACCCACTTCAAAATGCGAACCACAAATGTGATCTTGTTTTGTTCTCCTCATAATAGTCTATTAGCATTGTAAACATAAACAATGCGTATGGTATTAAATATAGTTTGATGAATAAAACTTAGACTTGGAAAAAAAAACATGTTTTCACAGAGGGCAATAAACATGGACTGTTTCGACTCACAAAGATGTGTATTATTGCTGCCAAGTATGAATGTTCCAATTGTTGAATCCTTACAGTAATAAGCTCTCTATTATCTATCAATATTCTGGTTGCACCGCATAATCATTTAAAAGCCTGAAATCGTAAAATGCCTTCACATCTATGACTATATTTTCTTCTTCAGTCAAACACAAATGTATGCATTAATTGTTTTAACATTCAAAGACAATAAATTCTAATGTGACTGAGTTTCATTGCAGCCATCTATAAATCAATAATCCAGGGCTTGAAAAAGTTCAACATTAAAGGTCCCATATGGTTTTCCGCCTTGTCTTGCAAAATCCTTGTGGAGGCATTTCCAATTCTTTATGTCAGTAAAACCACAACCTTTATTTCCATTCCGTATCAATAAACATACCCATACCAGTAATCAATAATAAAATGTTGTGCCATATTTTTTGACACAAGGTTTTCACACTCAAAAATATGCTAACAAAACAAGTGAAAAGGGGATTGGTGTTACGACTAGTGGAAATGTTAAATTTTTCTTCCTAACCGCACCTTTTTTTAATCACTACTAGAGTGTGGGGGCACGAAGGTTTTCCACTGGAAGGTGTTTGCCTCTCATTATTATGAATGTGGCCTTTGACGGCAAGGCTGATGGATAATGAATGGGCTCTATTCCCTCTTACCCATTAGTCACACGTTCTTGCCCGCAATGCTGTGTGCCGCAAATTGGATACTGCCTACCAACCCTCTAGTTATTTTCAGAAAGTCTAAAATAGGAAGATCAATTTGCATGATGCCATGCTGGCAAAATTCATGACAGAATTAAATTGCTGGTATACTTTTAAATATCTATCTATTCGACGAGTACATGTACTTTGCATTTTTTTTGTGAATTTGTGATCCCAAATTGACACGAGCATGCAATAAAACTCAACCTTCTATAGACAGCTCGGCAGCTCGTTGTTCTCGTTCCAATTGCAATTGCTTGAGCTTCTCTCTTTGCTCCTCTCTCGCTTTTCTTCTTTCCTCCTCCATTGCTTTTTGTCTTGCTTCTCTTTCTTCCCTTTCTCTTTCTCTTGCTCTCCTCCTTTCTTCCTCAATGGCCTTCATTTTGGCCTCCCTTTCTTCTCTTTCCTTTTCTATTGCCTTCTGCCTGGCCTCTCTTTGCTGTTGTCTTCTTTCTCTCTCTGCATTCCTTTGTTCCAGTTCTTCTTGCTGCCTTCTCTCTCTTTCGGCATTTCGTTGTTCGAGTTCTTCTCTTTGCCTTCTTTCTCTCTCAGCATTCCTCTCTTCCTGCTCTTGTTGTTTTCGTTCTCTCTCAGCCTTCCTTTCAGCATTGCGATGTTCAATTTCCTCTTTCTTTTCTAACTGTTTTTTTGCTATTCTGTCTTGCATGGCTTTGGACATAGAAACTCCATAGTCACCCTGCAAAGTGAGTGCAACAAAAATAAAATCAAAGAATTCAAAATAGCAACAAAACACATCAATTAGGTTTAATATACTTTGTTTATCACCTAATACGCAAAGATTATTCGGCTTCTGTTTAACCGACCCGCACGTGAAAGTAATTCCGTTTTACACGCGTGCCTCTTGCCACAAGCGTACATCACGCACTGCGTATGCTGCGGTAGTGTTGCTTGCAGTTGTGCCCGCAGTATTCTATATCAATTTGTGGAGCAAAGAATCTTGCCTATTTGGTGATGAACAAAGTATATATCAACCCTATACTATTACCAAATTTTACATAATGTATATACAAGCATCACTTTCCCATAGAGTTAGAGTTTAGAAATTCATGAGGTAAACCCTTTAAAACTGCCTCAAATAATGATATATTTTAAACATATTTTAATCATCTGGTTATTAATTGAACTCATTGGAAAAGCATGCTTACACACAAATTCAGAAACACACATATTAGTACCCTGTCATGCTGGGCAATGTTACATTGCTCATCATTGGCGCTAAGATAACAATTCTATGTTAAACTAAATCAAGTATCTTTTATTTGAAGTACATTTGTTGCATATGGGTACACATGGCAGACATGAAATGTCACGAGTGATGAAATCAGTCAAGGCAGGCCATTCTCTGGCCAGTCAAGACGATCATGATTATGATCCCCGTTTGCCCAGTGATTTGAAGCATAACAGTTCTATTCACCCTGCAACCTTTCTCAGGAATGTTCTTGGACATCAAATTGGTGATTCCAATCTTACATTGCTACAGCACTCACAGTCCTGGCTACAATGTGCAATAAAGTCATTTCAGGAATGCGAATGGGGTTTAGAAGGACCATATTCCAATTTCAAAAGTTATAGAATATCAAAATCATTGACTTTGTCTACCAATTTACCAACAATTCCAATCAATTTCACCTTTGCTCAAGTTTAACCAACTCCTTCAAAAATGCCCTTACACATCAGCATTGAAACAGCAGTCTATAAATTTACTTTAAGCCAATTACAACCTTGAAATCTTAAATAATTTAAGAGGTTGCTGGTTTGAATCGTGCTTCAGGCAAAACTTTGTAAATGTAAAATGGTAATTACGCCCGCAGGCGAAGTGCCCATCTATCTGTCTCTGGCGTTTGGGCCAGACTCAATTATATAATGTTAATGTGGGGGGTTCGCCACTCCTCCCGCACAGCGAGTCTTGTTTAAAATTCACAGCATATATCAGCACCAAAGTGCACAACACATTGGCGACATTGGAGCTCGAACCCACAACCTTATGCTTATGAGGTGAATGCTGATCCAACTGCACCACATGTGCCCTCGTTGTTATCTCATTAATATAATGTTATGGTCTTCCTGGCTACCCAGAGGATGTATTGAGTCAATCCCACAATGCACCAGTTTTTGGAAATTTCACCTCAATAGGGTCATGTGATCCCACCAAAATCCTATTCTTAACACATAAAAACCCTGACTTTTACACTCATTTTCGCCCCCAAAGTGTTAGTACTTAGGGTATTTTTAGCATGATCATGAAATGTTTTGTGGTCCTCTAGCTTCTTGTACACTTTTTATCCCTAAGTACTGACATGAGTTCTGTACAGTACAGTATTGGCAAATTGCAATGCATTATGGGATTGGTTAAAAACACCCTCTGCTGGCTACCTAAAATCCAGTTGTAATTGTGGTAAAGTATGTCAACCACAATCATAATGAGATACCATAAAGCATGCTTTTTGATCGACCTTTTATATTAATTCAGACATGAAATTGGCATATTCATTTAACTAAAACATTCTCTGAATGCATTTAAAGCTGATTGAATCAGCTCAGAATCAAATCAAGTTTTATACTCTATTCATGTTACTACTTATGTTTAATTACTAATTTACCAAATTACTTTTTGCTGTTTCAGGCAAATAACATTTAGTGGCATTATAAATTCACCAGGACCATAAATGGGCAGAAAAATACAAATTGTAACATGATATCATGTTTGGAGGCAAAATACCTGGAAAACTCATTGGTACATGAAAGAAGAGAGCTTGAATTTAATTAAAATTTGTGAGAATAAAGTCTTAGCAATATCTTTCTCAAATTCAGCACTTTGCACAAGAAAGTACATTGCAAAAACACTTTGCGTTCAATAAATTGATCTCTCGGGTATTTCAATATCACCAGTTCGGATACAACACAGGTTTTGTACTTGTAGTCAACGGAGCATGAGTCTTATACATTTTCAGCTGTCAAAGGGTTGCTATGACAACCATACAACTGTGCATTCCTAATATCCATGCAGTCTATATATAACAATGCTTGACATATTGCAAGATGGCAGGATGAGTAGTCTGTGGTTAAACCAATACATAATTCATGGAAGTGGTTCACTTGGAATGCTATAAACAAGGAAAATGGGATTAAAACGATCACTTAAAGTTATATTTCAATTAACTACAACGATGTTGCTCTATGGTCAAGAAAGTGTAAAAAATGATAACTTGCCAGGATATTTTTTGTTGCATTGAGCAACTGAAAAACAGTAGTACATTTGAAAATACTAGGAAACCGACAAAATTGATAGGAATCATGAAATGGAAATTATGACCATTATGTGGAAGGGTTTGGCTAATTCCCCACCGAATTAGATAATAACGTTGTTTGCACATGGGAAAGAGTAGATTAATACACACACACACAGCATAATATTTACATGGACATTTGGAAGCATGGATAAAATACCAATTACAATGGCAGGTCATTAGTTACTAATTCCTTAATGAGTTTCCGGTCATTTAATAATGGCTAGCATTTTGCTATACGCACTATCAGTCATCCGCACAAAAGCGTACACAAATTTGAATTTACAGGAGTAGCTTAAAACAATATCTGCACATTTTTTGAAGAGCACCCCCAATTTTCAAAATTTGAGATTTTTGCAGTTTGTAGTTGTCTAGCTAGTAAACTATACCTGCAAATGGTAATGCTCAAAAGGGTGAATTACCATTAAAAGCGATTTTGTAATTAGAATCGGATCCCTGATTGCAATTTAAAGACGGAGCTATTAATGCCAAACTTCTGTCCGTCCATTGTAAAATATAGTGCTACCTCATGATATCGACCTCTAACTTGCCTTGCCTGAACGAGCTTAGATATGTAAGCAGCTACTTAATTATTATCGGCATATGATATTAATTATCCTAATTTAAAAAGTCCTTCTTTTGCAATACATAGACAAGTTCAAGCTTTACCATTTAACTAGCCAATTACCAATAATAAAAAATCTCAAAATATTTGGAAAATTGGGGACATTCTTCAAAAAAATGTGCCGTTATTCCTTTAAATGTGCAGGATAAGGCTATAGAATTCCCACGAGATATTTTGTTCAAATTAAAAAGGTGTGCATGCACACACACACACACATAAAAAACAGTAATGAAATAGAAAACTTAAATCCTTATTCACAATAAATAAAGTGTTTGTAAGGACAGAAGCCTCCATCATTGACTTAAATATTAGCTTGCTTTTCATCCTATCAGTATCACTAGTATGGTATGTTAGAGTACCTATAGGTAGGGCACTTTCACAGGAGGTCAATAGGTTAACTTGGCCAGACTTGTCCTCCAGAACAACCCAAGCATATGAAGAACACAAAAGAATCACAAAAATATCTGAAATTCTCATGTATTGTATATATTGTACGGTTTCACAGGAGGTCAATAGGTTAACATGGCCAGACTTGTCCTCCAGGACAACCCAAGCATGCAAAGAACACAAAAGAGTCACCTGCAGAAATATCTGAAATTTTCAGGTGAACCAGGTGCATGTATTCTTCGCATGCTTGGATGATCTGGAGGGCAAACAAAAATCCATTCAACATATTTACCTTCTGTGAAAGGGCTCTATACTTGTTACAAAAATGCACAAATCTGATTTTTGTAAATTTCTAATTTAGCAAATCACTGATAGTGCCTTTACACATTGATTGTAATTTCCACAGAAAGTCAAGCTGGGTGTCACCTTTACAATTTTATTTATTACAATGTTTATCCCTGTTTTCCTCTACAAGACATACAATCCATCAATTAATATAAGACTGCATAGTCGGTATATGTCAAGCTTAGGTGAGCATGGCTAATTAACCATTTTGCTATTAAAAATACTACTGTTTTTATCACACTGAATGAATGATAATATTAAAAGTGCAGTCCTAAGAGTTCAAGGATATTTCCTATCAAAGAAGTTATTTTAGTCTATGGGCGTTTTTCTGTGAAACAATATTTTCCGGATCAATCTGGTAAAAAGACAAACTGTATAATAGAAAATGACCTTCTCCGGTATTTCTTACTTTTTACCAAGGAATATTCTCTCTTTTTTCAAATGCCCTTTTCCACATCAGTGCACATGCAGTGGAGAAACCAAGAAATGGCTGGGTCACTGAAACGATGGCGCGGCCTAATTTTGATCAATAAAACACAGGTTGATGCATGGAGCAGTGAAATGACTGCAAGTATACCACTAAAATATGCCGTGCTCGCTGTGTTCTAGCGTAATGCTCATCGCTGAAGTAACTAAGCATCTCGCCTAACTGGATGCAAGATTTTGGGCAAAATATCGTAAATCAACAATGTAAAAGGAAGACAAAACCTATGGCCATATCACAGAACTGCGCTATCAGTCCCGTGGTCAATCCACAATGCATTGCGATATTGACCCATGAGTAATCTCTACCCGCCAAATTTCACTTGGGTCACTGAAATCAGCTACTTTCCCAAATGCTGGCCACAGCAGAAATTACCCTCTCTCGCTATTGTACAATATTTACCGACGCAATGTCTCACTGGTAAAATACTGGATGCTCAATAGAAAAATACCATGGCTGGTATTCTGAAAGGGAATAAAATTTACTTTAGACCTGGGTTTAAACTAGGGTTAGTCCTGCATGAGTGGACCTTTTTCAAAATACTGTGAAAGTTTACAGAGGATACACGGCCTCCCATAAACATTGATTTTTGTTCGGTTTGATTTAAAAGTTGTAATTTTCACTCAAAGAGTTGATTCTACTTTTCTAAGACAAGAATTACACAGTATGTAATGAACACATGTCTGCTAATGGGCTTATCAAATGCTATCACTCCACCAAGTTTGTCTCTCATCTGAGATTTGATCCTGTACATAAAAAAATACATCACAGTCCCCGGATCGCGAGTTTCATCTTCCGTCGCGGTTTGTGAATGGGGCCAAAGGTCACAGAGGTCACCTAGGTCACCAACATGTCACCCTACCCGCCCCTCCTTTCCACCAAGTTACATCATCATAGCCCTTACGGAACTCATACGGCATGCAATATATTAAGGGTTAACATTTTGACCACAGACACACATACACACAGAAATACAACCAGAGTAATCCCTATGTGCCTTCTGCAATTCTTGCAGACGACACAAAAACTTATGCTTTATAACATTAAAGGTGCAACAAGAAATTTCACATTTTAGGTGTCCTACAAATTTTGAAAGCCCTGATTTTTGCACTGATGTAAAGGTTTCAATAAAAAATATCTGACTTTGTCCCCATACAGGGACTGCCGTCGGTTCCAGAATTGCATCTCCTATCAAAAATTTCAAGGAAATAGAGACTGATTTACCATCACCTTTTTAACCATCTAATACCAACTTGACGTAACCTTTACCTACAATTCAAATGACTGTATACATATGGTAGATAGGGATCTAAAGCCAACATAGATTGTACTTAACTAAAATGAGATGCTTCTTGACATCGAATCTTGTAATCTGTCAGTTTTCATAACTAAACTAAAGAGAGTATTCTTGGCATTATGATTTGTCGTCGTTGAACTGTGTTTTTGATGCAATATTGTTTTACCTATGCCTCTAGGTACTGCAATGGGGCAAATACTGTAAGTTGCATCAGATAATATTTCAACAGTGGAGAATCAAAGGAATGTAGATGTACAACCAATTCAATTTATTCACCAAGGACGACAATGATACAAACAATATAATATAGTCAATGCATTTGGACAAACAATGGACAACAACATAGGCTTGTAGATGAAGGTAAACCTTATCAAAAAGATCCATATATAGTTGGAACAAAATCCATGTACCAACTGCCCCACTTATGGGATAATCTTAGGTTTTTTGTGATTACACAGTCTCTGACTCGGGATTACACTAGCTTTTAAAACTGGGGGTCAAAATCTTGAATTTCTTGAATAACAGATTCCAAACTATAGTGTTATATAGGCATACATTACCCTTAAAGCATCCAGAAATGTAAACTTGTGCACCAAAACCTTAAAATGGAGTTGAGTTTGACTGTTGACAATTGAAATAAATGTTCCTCTCTTACTCATGAAAGTAACACTCTTCTTCAATTGTAGTTCATCACAATCCATAAATATAGATCACAAATTCACACCTGAATTCATGTAATATTGGAAACACGACATACTTATCATTTTGAGAATTGACTGATACAAAAGCAAACCATACCTCATCCTCCTTGCCATATCCGTTGTCATGGTAACTGTAACCTACAACCCCTGGTGGTGGCTCGGTAGGATCAGATCTATCCTGATCTCTTCTGGACCTCTGCTTGGCCTGAGCTGACGGATAGTCCATCATGGCAGCATCAGAGTGCCCAAACACTCCTGTGTCAAATGAAATGCGAATAATATTGAACAATAAAAAACATTTCTTTGAACCTCGAAAATGTCAGCTGTTACTACTTTGGGGCTTATTCTAAGAGTGTATCAAATTACATTGATCAGACTGTGTTTATATTATTATAACACAGGACAACCTTTCAGAATATAAAGAAAACGTTTCAAATTTCTTTGAAATTCATATGGAAACAGTATATGATCAAAGGAAATGAGACATGTCGCTAATATTGCTTTTGGGTTATTGACTAAATGAGGCGGTAAATTCTTATGTTTTTAATTGCTTTTGAAAGGCAAGGAAATTGATCATATCTGTGGAACTAGAAGTCCAATCATAATGGGGTTTGAATCAAAATGCAGCATTTAAAATGGGGAAGTAGACCAATTTAAAAACTCAAAATTGAAATCTGCGGACATGCAATTCAATTCCTTTGAACATGTCATATATTAAGATATTAAATCAATCTTTATATTTAGTCATTCAATTTTGTTTCTTATATTAGGGCAAAATATAAAATGCTGATATGAATTGCTACCTCGGGAGCTAATACATGCACATTTATTGAGCAATGTAATTAGTATAATGAAAATTGATTATTAATATCTATTTAAAGACTGCTGTATTGGTTTACAGAGAAAATAAGAGCCAAGGAGATCTGGGGCTCGGTTTTATCCTATAACACTTTACTATAGTGCATATCGTGATGTAGCTATGGCAGCCTTTGAATTGGGTGTGCCGTAGAGAAACTAAAAGGTGAAAACCAAGCATAACGATAGATATTTCTGGGCATAGATTCTGTATATCCATCTGCTTAATTAAGGAAGGCAATACAAGAAAAAGAGATCCTCTTCAAATTACTGGATTGTGAAAAGAACCACAGCCAAAGTAAAGGTGCAAACGTGATGTCAAAACCAACCTTGGGAAATGGAGACAGGTAAATGCTAGCGACGAGGAAGGTGCATTGATTACGCGAGAAGAAACGCTGACTTGGCTTCTTTTGTGAGGCATTGTTACAAAACATCTGGCAGGGACCCTACGAGTCAGTTAAACAATGTAGACCGAAAGTGTAAAAAAATCTATGCGTAGCCATTGTGTTGCCATTCATGTGATGCAGCACTAAGTATTTTCTTATCAGAATAGGAAAGCTATTATGTTAGCATGTTCCAGCCCATGAGGACACCATTTATTACAGTTTTCTGACATTAAAATGGAAACAGGGCATTCCAGTAAACATTCTAGATGGCCCGCAAGCACGTCATGGATGTTTTAGCTTAGTGTTTTGTTTTTATGAGTTAGCAGACATTGATGAGATGAAGAAAAATCCTGAAATTTGGAGCGTCATAGTCCATTTCGTTTTCCCGCTAGAGCACTGGAAATTAGGCGGTCACCATCAAAAGTGCCCCGATGTGAAAGCTATGTTGAGGGGGTCACAGATTAGTAATGGAGCCCTCCAACTTTGAAATCAATATCTAGGGTAATATTTGGGTAGAAAACAAAAAAAAAAAAAAAATTTCAAATCTGGCATCAGAAATTCATAGCGTGTGTACTTTTAGAGTTAATGAGGGGAAATATGCACCTTTAGTCATTTGGGGCCAAGTGTGGGGGGTCATAACTCCAAAAGTAAGAATAATTTTAGTGCCCATCTTTTAGTCACTCAGAGTCCAAGTAACTTAAACAAACAATTAGAACACATTAGAAAAGTAAATAAATGAGGTACAGCCCATGAAAATGGGAAAATTCTACTATTGACACATTTTGACCCCTGAAAACAATGTTGACATTCGACACCACCTCTCTACTTCAGATATGGTGAAGAGATAAATCATAAACAACTTTCCTTGAAAGAACAAGCTTGGTGTCTTCCTTTTTCACAACAAAATACACACTCAAGTTACCACACAAAGGTTTACATGACCCAGAGGTCATTGTACATGCACAGTGTATAATCACCTATGCATTCTATGGGATATCAACAAAAGTGTTGTGTTGAAAAACAATGAAAACATCAAGACACCAGCTGGGTCTTAAGAAATAGTTATTTAGTGATGTATCTTAAACAATCCGAAGTAGAGGGGGCTGTGGAATGTCAACATTGTTTTCAGGGGGTCCAATATAGTCAAAATCATAATTAGCTTTTTTTGATGTTTCAATGGTTGATGACCATTATTACTTACGAATATATTTACCATTGTATGGTAGAATAGAAGTCCTGCAGGGTGACTCAGATTAACAAAAAAATGGACAGGAAAAAATATTGTTATTGTGGGGTCACCCCCCAAACTTGGTCCCGATGAAAGATATTGCATTTTTTTCACCCAAAATACTTTGGAAAGAAAGGAGATATACATTTGGATAGCCAGATTTGAATTCTACACCAAATATACCCCAGATAGTGATTTTCAAAGTTCTGGAGGGTTCCATTACAAGTTTATGGCCCTTTCAAGGTGTCGTTCGCACTACACAGCCTTTTTGGTGGTGACCCCCTTGAATTTCTGTTCTGAATGATGGGAAAACGAAAGGCAGTATGAAGATCAAAATTCAGGGATTTTTCATTTCTCATCAATACCATATTCATCACACCAAAAAAAGAAAAAAACCATACATGCGCGGTGCACCATCGTTGAGTGTGACATGGAAATAGCCCAAATATTTTTAACCGGGGAATGTGGACCGTAAAACAAATTCCATGCCCCAAAATCTCAAATAGATGTGGGTCCCTACTTCTTGTGGGCACCAGGAGAGAGTTCCATGTTTGTTTGTAGCTTTGATGGATAGTGTACACCCCAAATGCAGCAGATCGGTAACTAAATATTTTAATGCCAAAACTTGAAAACAATTCTCTAGTGTTTTGAACTAGTAAGAGTGACACAGGAGATGTCCAGAAAGCTCCCCTAATTTTTTAACCTGGGATTTTGCATATTTTGGCTTACAATGAATTGATCACCAATTGAAGGTAATAATGCCAATACACACCTTAGTAAAAGAATCATTAAGATGATATTTACAATTTCTGTCGTGCACGTCAGAAAATCAAAGAAGGCGTTTCCATTGGGATGTTACGCTAGCAGGCAAGTTCACAAATAATTTGCTGGTCTTTTTATTTGTTTCTCAAGAAGCCAGTCAAATTTTCGGGAGGCCGTGCTCCAACTGATCAAGTGCAAACGAGAGAACATTGTATCCTCAAAATGGGGTCCCCTTTGCTATCTTCACTATATTAGTGTGTGTGTACTTTGTGGGGAATTACATGTGCAGTAGCAGCAGGTTGTTTTAGATACTCAACTGGAGCTGTAGCAATAACAAACCATGAATGTTTACATCACACAATTTCACGAGGATATTTTGGTACTTCAAACAAGGGCAATCGATACCATGTATATTTCCTATAAAGTAGTTTTAAGTATACTCAACTGGCGCTGTGTAGCAATAACAACCCATGAATGTTTACATCACACAATTTCACATGGCTATTTTAAGTACTTAACAACACAGCAATCGATACCATGTATTATTTCCTATAAAGACGTTTTTAAGTATATCAAACTGGAGCTTTTAGCAATAACAAACATGAAGTCTTAGCAATCACACATTTCACATGGCTATTAGGTTACTTCACAACAAGGCAATCGATGAACCATGTCTTATTTCCAGGGTTGCCAGTTTCTTCACAGGCGAAACAAACCAGTTTTTTCCGCCGGTTTTTTCCACTTGGAAGAAACGGGTTTATTCCAGTTTCTTGCAATGAAAGGGAAGAAACTAAAAACGTTCATTAAAAATTTTCTATTTTAAAGCAAATGGACTTACAGTTTTGGTTTATATTATACAGTGAATTAAAAATTATAGTGAAAGAAATTCAAAATAAACCATCAGGGACCCCCTACTACCCCAATGCAATTGAATAATTAAACTCACAGTTATTACAGCCTTAAATATAAAAAAAAAACGACGGGAAGAACTGTTCTCACTTTTTTTCCCACCAGCAAGGACAAGTAGGTCTCCTTGAAGACTTGAACATCTTCAACATATTTTATAGTCTCCCAACCAGGTTCTCCCACTAGGCATTACAACAAAAGAACACTTAATGGTTGCTACTTACTTTTATGATTTGTAGTTTAAAATTAACAAATTGGCCATACAGATTTTAACAGCTTCTCCATTGTTGCATCTACAATTACAAACGGCTTAGTATAAATGTGCCCATGGAAAGACTCGGGAAAATTAAGTTACAATATCATCTGTATTAATTGATAGCAAATCAAACAAAAATTGTGAAAAAAAAAAAATTACTATAATATTTTTAATTTTTTACAGCCATTTTGGTTGAATAGAAACAAAAATGTTTCAGCAATAAAAACAAAAACGTCTGAAGATGATAAATTTAAAGTAACTACAGTGCCGTGCTGATTGAAGTGCCAAAGAGATGCATATGGTGAAATTAGTATGGTGTTCATAATACATTTCTTTATTTCTTCCAGTTTCTTTCCAACTGGCTTCCAGTTTCTCCAGTTTCTCCGGAAGAAACTGGAAGAAACCTTTGTTCCAGTTTCGTCCATTCTTCCGGAAGAAATAGGTTTCTTCCGGAAGTTTTCTCCCGAACCCTATTATTTCGCTATAAAAGTACAGCTAATTTTTCCAATGATGATTACTTTCCGCACAGTAATAGTTATTGCTGGTATATTGTTTTCTCTCTTCGTGGAAACTAGGACAAATTAGCATTTTCTCAAGGCCAAACTTTCATTTATACTCTCAAAAAAATTAGAAATGTGTAATTTAACATCTGCACACTTGTTGTCATGCTTATCAAGTACCTTCTACCTGTGTGATGTGATATGAGCGGCAGGCAATAGATAGCAGTTTTGTGTACACTGTGTATGTGATGTTATTAATAGGTTATATTTGGTAAAAAAATTTCACCTTGAGCATTACCCAAATGATACAAGATTTTAAATGCTTATACAAGTCATACTAATTAACACATAAGTTTAACACTTTTTTAATACCTCTAATACACAATTAATACAATGGAACACATTATATAGTACTATCTTAAACTTAACCTTATCCTAAAATTTTAAATACCCAAGAACACGTCTGTTCAAATTTGTATCCTCAAAATGATCTCCCTTGCTTCTTTGACTACTATAGTGTGTGTGTACTTTTACAATTAGTTGTGAGAATCTACAATGTGCAGTGAGAAGCGGTTGTTTTTGTTTAAGATATCAAATGGTTGTAGCAATAACAACCATGAATGTTTACATCACACACTTTCACTGGCATATTTATGGTACTTAAACAACAAGTGCAATCGATACCTGTATTATTTCCTAAAGTAGCTATTTCCATGAGTGATACTTCCGTACAGTATAGTTATTGCTGGATTAGGATCGAACTATCTTGTGGAAATCGACACAAAGTACCATTGTCTCAAGGCCGATGTTGATTTACTCCAAAAAAAATTGAAATGTAGAATAACATCTGCCACATGTTTATGCTATCTTAAGTGTCGTCCACCTGTGTGGATATGAGGCAATAGATAGTAGTTTGTGTACACTGTGGTATTGGATGTTAATTAATAGGTCATATTTGGTAATTTCACTTGAGCATTATACCCCAACTGATACAGATTTTTAAACTGCTATTACAAGTCATTACTAATTAACACATAATTTTAAAACACTTTTAAATAATTAAATACATGAATACACATGGACACCATTTAATAATTACTATCTTAAACTTAACCTTAATCCTAAATTTAAATACAAGCCGTCTGTTCAATTTGGATCCTCAAATGTTTTTTTCCTCCCTTGCTATCTTTACTACTATTAGTGTGTGTTTACTTTACAATAGTTTGTTGGAATCTACAATTGCAGTAGCAGCAGGTGTTTTAAGTATACTCAACTGGCTCTGTAGCAATAACAAACCATGAATGTTTACATCACACAATTTCACATGGCTATTTTAGGTACTTAACAACAAGGCAATCGATACCATGTATTATTTCCTATTAAGTACAGCTAATTTCCATGATTGATTACTTCCGTACAGTATAGTTATTGCTGGTAGATCGCTTCTCTTCGTGGAAACTCGGACAAATTACCATTTTCTCAAGGCCGATGTTGATTACTCCAAAAAAAATTGAAATGTGTAATTTAACATCTGCACACTGTTTATGCTATTTAAGTGTCTTCCACCTGTGTGATATGAGGCAATAGATAGTAGTTTGTGTACACTGTGTATTTGATGTTATTAATAGGTTAATATGTGCACGCTGTACTCAGGGCTTGAAATAAGGATTTCAGACCTAGGAGAAATTATTGGTGTTTTAACGTTTTATTGCCCTTGGTCTATACAAATGTACACAGTTTGTTTCAGAACCTTGGTCTTTGTGTACTGCCTTCTACTACATATGTGTGCATCTATAAATGTTGCGTGTTTGTTGAGCTCAACAGGTTGTTAAAGGGGAACCAAAATGTTGACCACTTCCGGTAAAATCTGGGGTCCCTGGGGACAAGGCTATTAGCAATCGGGCCATGGACCTTTAAATGGTCTGGCATTAATCACATTTTATTCTTTGCAACCAAAAATGCAGGCTTGTGATGACTGCCAAAAATATTCTCACAATATTCTCAAAATTAAACCATTTACAGTATACTTGCCATCTTTCAAAGAAACCTTATACACTAAATGGGGTTTGCTTATAAATTTTATCATCTTATTGGAATACTACATTTACACCCACAATAATTGTTTTCTGAAATAATATATTAGTGCTATTTCTAAGATTGATGTAGTTCTAAAATATCAGTTGATTTGTATCAGAGTTTATACTTCTGATGATAATAATTATAACACACACACACAAATATAAAAGATTCATCTCACAAATCTGTACCCATAGCTATGTGAAATCCAATTTAGTGCATAAGCCCTATTCATTCAATTGTGTAAACCTTTTTTCCAATATCCTTGAAAAAATCAATGAAAAATGGGTGATTTCTTCTTTAACAGTTATTTTTTAGTATTTATGGCCCCAGAGATTTGTCCAATTCAATATTACAAAATCCCCTGTTTTTATTCATTTACATCTATTCGTTCACATTTTCTCCGAGCAATAAAAATCCTATAAGAAAAGATAAGAAACTCCGATGCTCAATTTTCCACATCTGATAACCGTCATGTTAATCAGATTAAAACTATCCGCTGTCAAATAGGACTGATTAAACCGACCGTGGCTGTCATAATTCCCTGGAGCCAAAGCAATGACACGCGCCTTCGATAACAGCTCAAATTGAACGCACAACTTCATCGTACAGCTATATTATTCACAGCTCATCAATGAGAGGGAATGCCTCTTGATATGTTAATTTCTGGAAAAGATGGCAAGGAAACACCTGTGATTACACTGTATGAAAACTAATCAATACCTGCTTGAAAAGAAACCATTTTGGTATGGATCTCGTACTCAGCCTTTACTAAGAAAGGTGATGTTGGTAATCACTTTCCCTTTTACAAAGAAAAAAGCAGTGTTGTTAAAAACCTGTTACTGTGCTGATACAGTAATTAAAACCACAACTACTTGCGCTATCTTACTATTCTACCTTCTAATCATGTTTGTATTTCATATATCAAACTTATGTGTAAATATGTGTTTGAAACAGCTGTTTAATTTCCAAGCAGTGGATTAAATATTTAATATTCACAAATTTTGTATTTTTTTAATATTACAGACTTCTTGGCAAGCCAAGACATGCTAAGGGGCAGAGATCATGAATCACTAAATAGTTCTATGGTTATATTTGGAAATATCCATGTCCCCTTTGCAAACATGAATTAAAAACAAACAAATGTTTGTACCAAAATACACTACCTCTTCAGTACATACTGACACCTGAACCATACACCTTTACCACCATTTAAAACTTTTACATGAGTAATCTATGGTGTAACTTTATGTTGTATATTCCACAACATAGGAAAATACAAATGGATTAACTAGACTTTTTACTTCTTCACATTTTCATATTGGTTTATTACATTTCCAATATAAGTTGAAAGCCAAGGATGCACAGTGAAGGTTAATAAGGTTGCAACTTCTTTTTACAAATCAGTCTATTTTGTGAATTCTCTAACATATTTAGTGTCTGCTAGGTACTGAGATAGCACCGCAATCATCCACTGATGAAGTTATTGCTTGTCAATTATATTTTACTTCCAACTGTGTGGAGATACGAGAATAAGCCTTTTTGGTAATCGGTTTTTGAGTTTTGTGAGAATAAGCTCTTTTGGTATATCAAGTTTGCAAGAATAAGCTCTTTTAGCACATCAGATTTATGAAAAAAAATGCTCTTTTGGTACATTATATCAGGTGTGTGAGAATAAAAGCTTTTATGGTATTAACCTTACCTTTTCCTATGACCATAGCTAAGTCCCCATCAGTTTCATTGACCTCTACAGCACCAGGGTGCTGTAGCGATGCTATACCCAAGGGAGACACCAAACCGCTACCTGCAGGATTACATAGACATAAAAACAGCGTAATAAGATAGGACTTCTGAGCTGCATTAGATCAGAATGTTTTAATATGGGGCTGTGGTGCCTGAGGCAGCAAATGCATGAAAATTTAATTTCTAATTATGACCAATTTGCTAATCAATTACCAAACTTATGGTTAGATACACTAATGAGTTTAAATTTGTGTTTGATGTTATTTGGGAAGGGGGTTTAGAGGAAGACACTTCACAGTACTCTGTGGTGGACTTTTAGCCCCCCCCACCCCCTATTGCATAAAGACTACTTCTTACACCTTTGCTCCCTGAGCACTTTTGTGCAACAATATCAACAGTGGGGCATTGTCAACACCTGTAAATAACCCTTAAAAACTGAATCATTGCAGTGATGCATTAATGCTGTATTGTCACAAAATAATGCTCAGAAAACCAGGCAGAGGTGTGAGAGGCCACAGAAAAAAAGAGGAAAAACACTGTAAAATGCCAAAAATAGGCTGAAAATACAAGAAAAGGCTGAAATTGGGCACTTTCAGCTTTTTTCTTTGAAAAAAGAAGAAATCAGCTGAAAAGATTTATTCTCACACCCCTGACCAGGGAAAAAGTATCCTCAACAAATCATCTCGTTTATGGTAGGAGCAGGACATTGGTTTCAGAATTTCAGAATTTAAAAACTACAAAAATATTTTGACATATAGGGTTTTAATGTCTAGCTGTTTCAACCTAAAATTAAACCCTAAAACTGTGTACAAAACTGCCTTACTCACAAAAAAAAACTGCATAAACTCACAAAATTAAAATATATAAAAATTAATATCGCTAAAATATTCGGTTACACACCATCCACCTGACTTAACTAATTGCCTTGGCGTTTTAAATGCTTAGTAACATGCATAACATTTTGACTAATTACTGCACGCTTCACTGATATAGTTCCCTGAAGATGGCTGCTTTTGTTCCTAATGACACAAACAAAATAATTTAACAATCCCAGTACAGTAAAATGTGCAAAGTGCTGACATGGGGGACTGCTTAAATGTGCTCTGTTAACTTACACAACATTGTAATATACAAATTACTTTTTCACTGATATAGTTCCCTGAAGGTACCACTTTTGTTGCAAATGAGACAAAACTGAGGACATTTTAACAATCTAAGTGTAGTAAATTAGACTCAAATTGTGTGAAGTGTTGAAATGGGGATTGCTAAAATTGTTATGTGCTCAGTAATATGCATGATTATGAATAAATTACTGTATCCTTTATTGAAATAGTTCCCTGAAGATACTGCTTTTATTACAAATTAAGAGACTAACTGGGCATTTATCCTGGATGACAAAACTGATTAAAAAGGAACACAGGGACATATCCCACTAGGGATACATTTCTCTTTGCTTAAATATGATACGATAAGACAAGTCCAACTAAACTTCCAAAAGATCACAAAATACATAGATAATTGTCTGAAAATATATTTTACACCTGCCCTGTGAATCTTAGCATTTTTTTACAATGAGCAAATAATGATCTCTTAAAATTGATTTAGGGGACATGAATTCAAAGATAGAGGCCATAAAGGGGTGACAGGGCAAAGTAAGCAACATACAACAAACCACAACAGTATTCATTTCAATCTGCCTTGAATTTTATGATAGAAAGCACCCAATTGAATAAACAGTCAGGTATGAGCCAAAAATATAAAATCCTTCTTCTCATACATAAAGCCATATCTATTTACTCCAAGTCTAGGCTAGCACACTGATAACCAACTACTACCACTCAAAAAACTGTTTGAAGGAAATTGAGGGCATGCTTCAACCAAATGTTCTTGTATTCCTTTAAAGAGTACTTCCTTTGTCCTAGCTCAGTGTTGTACCACTCAGCAGAGAACATTGTTATCAGGCTGTTTTCAGATGTACTACAACAAGAGTTGTCTTGTCTTGCAGAGACAAAGTGACTCAATATTGTTAAAGGAGTGGGTTGCATAGGTAGTATCCTCAACCTGGCTTATTATACAAATATATAATGTCATGAGAGGGCTCTGGTTAAAACTATGAGCCCGAGGTGACATCAAGTAGGCCTACTATCGTGAACACCGAAGGGAAATAATAGGCCTACTTGATGTCACCGAGGGACCATAGTTTTAATAAAGGCAGTGTATATTTGTTTTATATACTTCATTAACAAATTTCCATAATTTTTGCATTTCAATATTCAATGCAAGGTCACCTTTAGATAACAGTAAGGTTTAGAACCTCAAGTACTATTTATGTCATTAGAAGAGCACTGCAATTTATTAGTTGTGTAATCAATTCAGCACAATCATAGTCAAGTAACTACATTAATTTGTCTACCCCTAATTGTATTAAACAATCCACAAAATTTTTCTCTTCAATTTTTCCGCATTTTTCGTCTTTTTCTAGGTTTTTAAATCAAATTCCAGATGATTTTTTGTCTTCCTGATCAATTGATCCATTCCCCTTCCTCTAAAATATCATCCAAAAATTATTTAATTTTTTAACTTTCTGGTTCCACAATATTTTTTTATGATTTTTATCATTTTCCAGTTTTTTTTCAAGTCAAGAAAGCATTTTCTCTATTCTCTAGAATGTGTTAGAATCCTGAATGCAGTCGAATCTGTGGGAAAAATACAGTTCAATTTATTGCTGTCAGTTTTTAGCCTTCAGGCTTCAAAAGTTCTTCAAAACTACTGCTCTTTTGCATGTGAACTGCTTTGCTTCATTTCACATAATATCAACTTGTAATAAATCAATGGAAGATTAATATACAGAGGATGTTTTGAATCAATCCCAAAATGCATTGCAATGTGCCTATACTGTACTAATGTATGTTAGGACTTAGGGATAAAAAGTGTTCAAGAAGTTTAAGAAACACAAGACATTTCATGATCATGCAAAAAATTGCCAAAGTACTTGTGGGCTAAAATGACTGTAAAAGTCAATGTTTTTATGATTTTTGTGGGATTACATGACCTTATTGAAGTGAATTTTCTCAAAACTGGTGCATTGTGGGACTGACTCAATATACTCTGATTCATACACGACATGCCACACTTTCTGACAAGCAGAGGACAAAGTAAACATCATGATTTCAAGTGAAAGCATGACCACAGCAGCAGAAATGAAAGCCTGACACCAGCTGACAAGAAGCTCGTATCACCTGAAATTTGGTCATATACTATATTTTCCTACAGAACAGGTGAGTGGGAAAAAGAACATATTAATGAGATGGTAAGAAAGAAGTATCAGCTGACAAGACATAGCACATGCTCAAGCATTTTTTTCAGATCTCACTTGAGGCATTTTATGTAATCAACCTGATTAGAGAATTGGGACACGTCTTGCCTCCGCACTTACCTGAAGGTCTTGGCTGCCTTTTCTTTTCTCGCACATTTTGATGCCTATGAGTAGGAATTGGCGGTGAATCAGATCGCCACATCTCGCCCTCATCCAGGTCTCCGGAATTGGATTTGCTATATCCCTGGCCAACTATGCTCACATCGGATGTTGTCTTGCCTTGGAATGTAACTCCTGATGAGGGGTTGTATGAGAAAGCATTCGGGTCCAATACTTCTGGTTGCTCCAGGGAATTTTTACGACTTCCTTTTCCGGATCGCGCCATGCGCGGCTTGTTGCTGAACGGTGAATCTGATGTTGGCCTTTTTCTGTTTATGTCAATAAAGAACAATATACGAATATTAGTATCACTTATTTAAAGTGAAAAGTCAGTCCCAAAAATGCCCCATTTTTAATTGTCTAATTGCATATAAAATGTTGATATCATAGGTTTTAAACTATAGTATAGCTGAAACCGTACCTCCGTTATCAATACCAATCACTAACGGGTGGTATTTCCCACTTGTGCCTACTTAAAGGTGCGTGTTCCGATCGTCTTTGGGACCACCCCTGATTTACCCGGAAGGAGTAATCGATTTTTGACATCAGATAAAGTGGCCTTATTTTTTCTCATTGTCGTCCTGAAATTTGAGCCCATCAAATCCATTTCATTCCCAAGATATAAACAAAAAACCGCCGTTTTAGTGGTTAACCATCAATATTAGCACAGTATTGAATAGGGCCCTTGCACAGCATTATTGGCGTCTACCATCAAAACCGCAAGTTTGTTTCCACGGTACTTGAGGGGTGTATGTGCAGTGTCAGGACTCTCATATCAAGTAGGAACACAATACACATAAACGGACAAGCCCTTATTCCATGCAATTATTCACAAGATTACAGAAATTACTTATGTTGATAAAAACAAACAGACATGTTTTTCCTATTTCTACGGTTCCCCCAGATTCTCTAGGACACTGTGCAACAAGAGGCTCGTTCTAGTTATCATGTCCGGCTTAGTAAACCTTCAGAGGTGGCAAGACAAAAACATTGTACAATATGGGGTGATCAATGAACCAATTTCATTTGGTCACCTTTTACTTTACATACAGAAGGTGTTCCATATGACCTAGTACCCTAGACAACCTAGGTTCAGTTTGTGTTCAATCATTAAGCTGACCAAGAAAGTAGGTGATGCTTCACAAAATTTTTTATTGTAAAACAAAATTATGTGGCACAAAGGAAATCACAAAACTCCAAGTATGTTAATCAAAAGAGGCTTTTTACCATGCACCCATTTTGTGAATGCCGTAGTCAGATTCTGATTTTTTGTGTCATCATATCAAATTGTAAAATGGCTGTAGAACACTTCAAAATACTGCCTCTCATTGAGAAGTTCATATAGCCTAGAGGCCTTATTTCTCCTTCCAAGTGACTTCATTTAAATCAATAGTTTTCTATTGAAAATGTTCAAATGACTTTTAATCAACATGATATAAATAAATGTTCACCAATCCATTTTTTTTTTTTTTTTTTTTGCAACATGCATTATTGCGTCTACCATCAAAACCGCAAGTTTGTTTCCCACGGTACTTGATGGGGTGTATGTGCAAGTGCCAGGCTCTCATATCAAGTAGAGAACACAATACACATAAATCGGAACAAGCACCTTTAATTCCATGCATTATTCACAATATTACAGAAAGTACTTATTTGATAAAAACAAACAGACATGTTTTTCCTAAGTTTCTACGGTTCCCCCAGATTCTCTAGGACACTGTGCAACAGGCTCGTTCTAGTTATCATGTCCGGCTTAGGAACCTATCAGAGGTGCAAGACAAAAACATTGTACATATGGGTGATCAATGAACCAGAGTTCATTTGTCACCTTTTACAAGGTGTTCCATATGACCTAGTACCCTAGACAACCTATGGTTCCAGTTTGTGTTCAATCATGAAGCTGACCAAGAAAGTAGGTGATGCTTCACATTTTATTGCAAAATTAGTTGGCACAAGGATCACAAGAATCCAAGTATGTAATCAAAAGAGGCTTTTTACCATGCACCCATTTTGTATTCCGTAGTCAAGATTCTGATTTTTGTTCATCATATCAAATTGTAAAATGGCTGTTAAGAACACTTCAAAAATATGCCTCTATTTGAGAAGATCATATAGCCTAGAGGCCTTATTTCTCCTTCCAAGTGACTTCATTTAAATCAATAGTTTTCTATTGAAAATGTTCAAATGACTTTTAATCAACATGATATAAATAAATGTTCACCAATCCATTGCAGGTTATTTAATTTCTGAGTATATGTATTTTACCTTTTTACAATTGTTTAAGACTGTCCAACTCTTGTCCAACTCTTTTGGGTACTAAGCAATACGAAACACCCTGTAGTACTACAAGTCTATGGCGTAGATGTTCCGCAAGCACAGTTCATTTGTGGCTTTCAGGTCGGATAATAGTTAACCCAATTTCTCTGTTTCTGTATGTTTCTAGAAAGTGTTAATATTCTTATCTACATTCCGAATCAAGGAACCTCAATCTTGAATTACGGATAATGGGATTAGCAATCCTTCCGCTCTTCACACTTGAATTTGTAAAGAGGCTATAATTTTGTCTATTTTCACAAAGAATGCACTAATAATATACAATAAATAAATATAAAAGCATTGTATTAATTTAAAACAGTGCATGAGTGGCCACATCACACTGCACATTATGATTTTGATGTGGATATCAATATCATAATTCAATTGCGTAGCAACAGAGTGACCACCCTATCTACCATGTATCGTGCACGGAAATGGTTAAATGATTGATTTTCCTTCATTCCCCCCGCACGTGTTATTGGATCACAGCATTCATCATGGATTTCTTCGGAGGAAAACGCCAAACTGGGACATTTCACAAACATTCGGTGCCATTTCAGAATTAACCTCCGTGCCAGTCATACTAAATCACAGGTGTGCATGTTTTCCATGTAAACATACACCGCTGCCCTTTAACAAGTTACTATTGCTCTGCTTAACTATGTACTATTTAATTTCAATATAAGAGATAAAAGCATCATGTGCCCTATTGCATCAAAGCAACAGTAGGATTAAGCCTGTGTGTGTGCATTTATGAAACCTTCTATGCAATTTTGCACGCACAAATATTAAAGAAATACGTAATATTACCGGCGACAGAGCAACACGGCAGTCTGAAGGCATGTTGCATCGAAAGACTTCATGTTCTCGGCAGGTAATTAGTGCGGTAAAATTAAATTGCACAAATTTAGTCTAGACTTCACGATAAAGGCAGCGCAGAAATCAATTCAATATGTGTTACCTGATATTGTAATTTGGTGCGCCTGAATGAAATTGCCCATGGTGCCTACAAATTGTATGGTTTAATGTTACTCCAAGGCAGAAAAGTTGTGAAATGGGTGACCAAGAAAAAAGCCGAAATCTCAAGAAAAAAGTGGAGTTTTTTGACACCCTGCTAGATTAGAAATCCTGGTATGCTACTTACCCTTTCTTCTTCATGTTGTTTGCTGGAGGGTATCTCTCCAAAGTATCTTCCATGCCTGAGTTTAACGTAGAAAACATGCTAAAGATTCCACTTTCCTGTAATGGAGGGGATGGGGTTTGCCCAACCATTCCGTTACTCTGATTTGGATTCTTCTTGGAGTCCTGTAGTGCCATTTTCTGAGCTCGCTTTTTGGCGGCACTACTGCGCACATTCTGCAAAGACGACGTCATCTATAAAAAGGAGAGGGGAAAAGGGAAAATGGAAGATAAAATTGGATTTGATTGCGAAAAGTGCTTTCAGAATAGTCAATGGGATTCCTTTAGGGAAGAAAAATCATCTTGGATAAATTCATCACCTTGTTCAATTGTAATTACATTTGGGGTATCGATTGCTGTAGAATATGTTCAGCTACACTGAGCATTTGTGTAGGGGTAATTTTTGCTTTGGTAATATGTGTACACATATGGCAGCTTGACAACAGGTCTACAGAAAGAAAGAAAAAACACTAATCTAAAACAGCACTGTAAAATATGGTGAATAGAAAAGTTAATGGCTGCTTTAAAGTTAGGCATAGTATCATCTCTAATACAATTTTGCGGTTCTCGGCTTGCACGCTCACTATATTCACAAAATATAAGCTGTGGGCCGCCAGCCTATTTCAATTCGACCTCACATGACCTTTGACTTTGGCACGTGACCTTTGGCATATGAGGGATCCCATGTTGCACCTATGACACAAGTTTGGTTCCAACTAGTAAAAGGAACTTCTACCGTGATGAACGTTTTTAATTGGGCGTACTCGCATCACGGTAGAAGCACTTCCGTATACAATAACCTGTAGCAGTGCAATGAGTGTAAACTGAATAGGCTCCGAAGCAAAAAGGTTTCGCAAATATTCGCCGAAATTTTTCGGAGCTAATAAAAATTGTTTAATATAATCCTCGCTCGTAAAACAAGCCACACTCTTACCTCAGAAGGTCTTTTATCATAATAGATGCATAAAATTCATAATGATTAATTCTGAGATACAAAATTCAGGGGAAATCCTTCCACATTTAATTGTATAGTTACACAACAGTGACGGCAGCGGCAATACTAGCGCCATTACTCAACATGTGAAAGCAAATTGTAGATGTATATTTTGTTATTTCTAAGCCTTTTTTGCAAATCACTGTTGATGATTTGTATTATAAGGACGTTTAGTAACAACTTGGGTGAGTAATTTTATCTGAGTTGTATTGTGAATTCAGTAAATTTGCTGCTACACGTTTTTGAGTACACTCTTCTGCAAACCTAAAATAGAGCGGTCCATAACGAAAATGTCATTCCGATTAAAGAATGCGTCTGATTTGCTCGTATATTTAGGGTTGCATTGCGAACTAGTTCCAACTGAACTTCAAATTTTCAATTGAGGTGAATTAGAATTTTAAAAAAACATTTTAGTGACACGCACAAAAAACTTACATACACATGCACAACGGATTACAGTGGTGCTCATATATATTTACCTATTTTTGCCCTTGTGATGTATGACCCCAAACACAGCATGTCCAAATGGGGCATTGGTCATTCTGACCAAGTCTGATAATCATTGGAATTGATTAGACATTTACAAAAAGACAGCTATTTTCAGGTGTGTGTGAAAGTGTGTCTATGATTATGTTTGTGTGTTTGTGTTTGTGTGTGTGTGTGCGCACACACATGTGTATGCATGCGCATGCATGTGTAAATGCATATATTATCACTTATGAACAGAGACAATTTGTGTGTTTGAACCCTCCACTTAATGATACCCCATGTCTGAAAATGGGGCATTTCAACAGGGACTTCACAGAGTTAAAGGTACTTTTTGTGATTCCAGCACTTTGTTTTATTCATGGTTCACTAGATATCCTTGAGAAAATTTTAGTTGATTCCGATCTTGCAGTTTTATGTTATGAGCAAATGCTTGTTTGGGGAATAAGAGCAGAAAACTTGGTAGGAGAGGTTGCACAGGTATTCAGGGGAATAAGAGCAGAAATGTTTGACCTTTGGCCTACAGACCTATCTGTCACAGCATAGATACTAAGGTCCTGTGGTGCAAGTGTCATCTACTGTAGATTGGGTCAGGGGTCTGACAAGTACATGTGGAGACAGACGAGAGACACCAATGCCATTTTGCTGTGACCAAATCCCCCTTTTGCTAAAGCACCAGGGGATAAAAAGTTTCAAATTCTGCATGTTTTCACTATGTTCCTGTTTGCTTCATGTGTGTGTAAGATGCTTCTTAAAGCAATAACAGCACTTTTTTTAAGAGAACCCCCAATTTCCAAAAATTTTAAGAATTTTGCACAGTTGCATTGGCACTTGGATAGTAAACTATACCTGTGAATGGTAAAACTTCTGTGTCGCATAAGAAGGAATTTTGTAATTAAAATAATTTCAGATCCCGATAATAATTCAGCGGCCACTGAAAACATTCCAATATGAAATAGCACAGATAGAGAGCCATGTACGTGTCATCGCTCATGCATTAGCTGTTCCAGTTCATACAAGTCAAGTTAGTATCATTTTCGTGAGATTGTGCTATTTCATAATGGGCAGATAGAAATTTCATGTTTCCAGTGCTGCCATCGAATTAGGATCTTGAATTCCTGAATCCAATTACAAATCCCTCCTTTTATAATGCATGCACACTTTTGAGCTTCACCGTTCACAGTTATAGTTTACTAGACAATTACCAACACAACTGTGCATAAATCTCACAAATTGGGAAAAATTGCGGGCATTCTTAATAAATGTGCTATTATTGCTTTAATCGATCTTGAATAGCCTCAGTGCTGCGTTGTATGCTACAATGGGTGGTATTTGACCATAATTTTTAAACAATTTAAAAAATCTGATGATACACATCCTAGGCTACCTTAGAATTTTTAACTGTATTTATCATTTGCCTCCCCCCCCATAGTACAAACATTGTAAGTTGGTTCTCAAAGTATCAATATTAGTGTCATTTTGAGTCTTCGATGACAAATACTTCCGACACTTTATTAGAACACCAAGGTATAATCCATCGATTAACAAATGTTTGAGCAGAAAGTGACAAGTGCTTGTAGGTAAATTCAAGTCAACTTGAAAAGATACCCACTCGTGACTGACCAATTCACACAACGGGCAATTACTAACCTCGGGCCCCGAAATAAACATATAATAATTTTTTTCTAGGACATAGTTGACACTTGAAAGTTATTAAATGTATGTGCTTTGCAGGATACAAATAATTTTGAATTGTGCAGTGTGCAAACTATTATTTTTGTTTAACCCATATAAGTTATATTAAGAAGGCCAAAAAACCAAAAAAACAACAACAACCACAAACAATGAAAAAACAAACAAAACAAAAGAGAATGGAGGATAGACACGACCAGAATTGTTAGATTGGTAAATCACTGCCAACGGTTATTATCTAACAGAGACTATGAACTTGTTTATACAGTCCTTGTTTCACACCATGACCTGCGTATGTGTGGACTATGCACGGGCACGTCGGTATATCTGTGACGTGAACAACCGAGACTGCAATCAGTTTTACCACAGTCCTATTTCACACATCAACCTGTAGTGTGGCAGATTGACAGTGTCTGTGTAATGCGAGTGTAAAATGGCTTTCGTCCAATGTAATATTCTATAAATATTTCTTTTATTAGACGCTTTAAAGACAAATTCATATAATTAGAAAGCTTGAAAATCGGCTAAATAAGAATATCAATTGAATTTTACAGTGAACTAGTACAATGACATTGCAATTACCATATTAAAGGGAAATATGTAGATTTGTTCAAGCTCCGTTTGACTTACATTCATAAAATATATGACATACATCACAAATTCCCGAAAAAAAAAAAAAAAATAATACAATTTGATGTAAAATTACCAAAATAGAGGCATTTTAATTTTTGCTTTTTTGACATACAAAGAAAAACGGGCGGATTTTTCGCCAAGGCTTTCATTGATCAAAAGAGCCCAATTGCTCTCCTCGTGACGTCAAAGTGATGAACCAAAAACATAGTGTGTGACTCGAATTGTTTATGCTGACACTGTAATATTGATGGAGATATGAAAGTATATTAAAACTTGAAAATAAGTTACAGAAGACATATTTTGTTTCATTTTGTTGTGTGTTAATATTATTGAAAGTGGCAACACTGCAGATATGATGGTCACAACGACGTCAATTATGGATGGTCATCACTTGACGTCACATTTGGCCTGCGATGGGATTTGTCGGCAAAATTCTCAACAAATGTGGACAATTTCAACTTATATTGATTTATATGTAATCTATGTTCTTAAGCTTTTTATCCATACCAAATTTTCCAAATATTCAGAATCATGAAATGACTTCCTTTAAGCATATTTACTTAACAAACAAAACTCAAGTCATTAATTTAATGCAAGATACTATCGTAAACTACAACCTTTTTAATAAATTCTCATGTTACAGAATAAACATACAAGAAATATAAAACCAAACGTACACTATTAACCAATGACTATGCAAGTCTGTTATTACAATATATTATCTAGTCTTTTCATAAACCACTTATTTCAAAGATGAGAAAAACAGATTGTGAATTCAATTAAACTGGCTCGGTGGGTTTTGTCGCATAATGTATCAAACAGGTCCCGTGACGACACGTGCAAAGAGAGGTGTTAAAATCAGTCGTCTGAATCACAAATTGATGTATCGTGCAGGTGAATATCGCAGCGGGAGATCGCACAGATGGTTAAGAGTGTCTTGTTTCAAGTGTATCTACTCCGTCACGAAAGAATCAATTAAATCATAGAGGAAGTTGCCTCTTCAGGGCAAGCTAAATATATACCATTATGGTGAATATGAAAAAATTATCTCTGACCCCAAAAAGGGAGAGACCTGACATTGATCCCATTAATGATGGATTCCACATATGCTTAAACTGTTTTAAGGTCTAAAAACAGTAAGTGAGGCAACATGAAGAAAAAAATATTCATGAATCATGAGAAAGAAATTTGTAAATACTAGAAAAGATAGTCTGGCTCTCATCTTGGTTCTTGGTTTTCCAGTGGATGGTAATTACGACGATATTAACGTACACCAACCAGAAGGATGTAATCCTTTGGGGCCTAGGCCTACAACAGTCAATGCAGCTTGGGCATGTAATTGAGTTTACAGTCAGATTTGGGAGCTGCTTCCACGCGTCAAAAAATGCAGCGTATGATCGGCTTAAGTAACGCCTCATTAGGACCTAGGAGGGGCATGTTTGCTATCGTAAATGGGGGGTACTTGGTGACACCGAAATGAAGTCAGGAAGCCCCTATCCTACATCTTGAATATGGGAGGTCAATATCATTGCTCAAAGCAGTACAGCAAACACTCTTAAGTACTTCAGGAAAGAGCTTTTATTGTTGAGTGTTTTTATTTAGTACAAGCAAAAGACAGAGATCTCAAGGCCAAGTAAACATCGATAATACAAAACATTTGAACGACCAAGGACGTTAAAAATTTAAAAATCAGAACATACTTCTTGCGTTAAATTGTTCTTAAATTTATGCATAAGGCAAAGAATGTTCATTGGCCTGACTGCGAAGATTGGAGGATTTTTTCTTAAATCGCTGTTTGCCTGTAATATCCGTTTTATCAAAAATGAATGAAGTGTCTAAGATATCACATGCAAGAGTCCAATGAAAAAAGGACATTAAGGTCCATGGTCAATCGCTAATAGCCTCGTCCCCAGGGGACCCAACATTGACTGGGAGTGGTTCAAAATTTTGTTATCAGAAGAAAAGCTACTATTTTTATCATTTACCCTGTGAAATTTAGGGCTAAAGGATGGTTTGGATGTGTGAGCGAAAATATGCCCCATTTTGGTCAACCAATATTAATTACAAAGTCTAATGGGGATTACAAAATTCGTTTTAGCTCAACTTAAAATCAGGTTGAAATATTGGCGCGGAAATTTACAGATGGGCATTTGGGTATAAGACTAGCTAACAAGATGAACATTTTATAGGACTTAAATCGGGCCATCCCCTTTACGATCTTGAAATTAAAGACTACAATTTCCCACAAGACCCAATCGGGTAGGCTATGCTTCCCCCATGAACACTTCCCCAACTGAAAGACCAAGGAGGACGTCACTGTGGGTCTTGAGATACTGTGAAACAAGGAGTGGAATAGGGTTAAATGGAAATTACCTCTTCATTTTGAAATTAGGTCCCAAAGGTCATTGTCCTTAAACAAGTTTTAAGATCCTGGCACCTATGGTTCATTCTCCTGCAAATTCAATATAGACTTCTAAACAGGGACATCTATAAACAAGTGTCACGACTTCTAGCACATGTGACTTTTGAGTACCGTGCCCCCCCCCAAAATTTGCAAATTACAACAGAGTGATCACAAATAACCCTTGCCCATTCCTAGGGGTCAATAAAATTACCTGACCGATCGTCTCAAAGAGGAATATTTTTGGGGTTTTGTTAGCTCAACGGTCACATCTTTTTCAAATATAACGTGCTTTGAAATTCACTGTGTTCAGCAGGACATGGTGATGATGGTAGGATAGAATAGAAGTAGTTATCACTTTGTGACAAAGTAGTAAAAAGATTTGTTCAGAGAAAAATAAGCAAATTCTGGGCCAGCATCTTAACAAAAAGATAGGGAGTAGTAACATTTTGTCAATGGAAGTGAGTATTCTCTATCAGGAAAAGTGTGATGTTAAAACACAATATTTGTTCTGTTACTCCACAGGCCAACATGACCAGTTAGCAAATCTCTTGTATTACTATGCAGACAGGTTAGTAACAGAATCAATAACTCATGTCAAACAATAGAAAATTTTTAGAAAAGTATTGGTCATAAGTACCAGTTTAGGGATACGGCAGCAATAGCATTGACGGCACTTGAGTAAGCTAGCCTTCATCAACCAGGTTTGCAGCTCAGACATGGGTGACAAGGGGTAACATTAAAGGGGCGTGGTGAGCTATCCACCAACCATCATTCTCACTTTTTACCCATCGAAATGAGATTGGTATCAGAATAAAAGTTCATATTTTTCTCATTACCCAGTAGAAAGAAATTTAGGACAGGAAATTGTTTATTTTGATGATCAACAACAGTGCTCCATGGGTTTTAGTGATGAAACTTGGTGGAGGTTAAGGAGGGTAAGAGGGTTCGTCACTGATCCGATTTTTGTGGCCAAAATATGGAAATAAGGAACATAGTATAATTATACAAAGTAAAAGAAAATCCATTTTTTTTGTTTAGTGTTAGAAGCTATGAGGATGGGCCCTCCACCATGGGAAAGCTATATAGCTAAGATAGAATTTCATACATATTTAATTAAGCTAAGTTGCATAATTTAAGCAATTTTTATGTTATTGTAGTCCTTGAGAATGGACTCTGCCATAAGAAAGCTTGTAGCTAAGGACGTCCATGCACATCTCGTCTCATGACATTTATTGCTTTTAATGAGTTAATTTGCATTCTTAGGCACAAATAGAAAAAAATAAATTATCAGGTTTATGGTAGATGGTATGAGGATGAAAACTTGTAGCTGAGATTCATGATTATGCACTGGTAACATCTATTGCATATTTGATGAGTTAATTTGGATACTTTATGCACAAAAAATACAAATTATGTTTACATCTCGCCCTGCCAACATTCATTTTGAACTTCACTACTAATGTTCAAGGTCATTAAAAGTGAGCAGTCGAGACTAGTGTTTTGACAACCACCTTGCCTATAGACCAAAAATTGGTAGGCTTTAAATTAAAGGTGCTTGTTCGATTTATGTGTATTGTGGTCTCTACTTGATAAGAGACCCTGGCACCCTTGACATACACCCATCAAGTACCAGTAGGAAACACACTTGCGGTTTTTTTGATGCTAGCCGAAATATGCATGTGTAAACCCTATTCCAATTACTGTGATAATATTGATGGTTACCACTAAACGGCGTTTTTTTTGTTAATATTGGAATGGAAGGACTTAGGGCTCAAAATGTCAAGTACGACAATGAGAAAATACGGCCTTCACGATATTCCCAAAAATCGACCCTTTACTTCTGGGTAAATAAGGGGGGTCTCAAAGAAGGATCGGAACAACACCTTTAAAACCTGGATGTTTTTAATTTAATGACTGAACAATCCAGAATATTCTAACTCTACCTATAATCCATTCTTTTTGAGCACCTACCAGGATCAATCCATTGACATGGCAAGCGCCATTCCTAAACCCACAGCACAATTTGGCTTATGAAATGGCAACAACTGTTTGGAGGCTCTCTGTATGTTGGTGTCATCCACAAAAAGTTTGACAATTTGCCGTAACTTTATCTATGATGGATATTGCAACCGAAACTTGGTTCAGCCATGTAGATTTTCCCATGAAAATTTGGGTTACAAGGTAGGTTTTCACATGTGAAACTTGGGGATAACCCAACCAGGCTCTCCTCTTTGCCAGAAGGAAGGGACGGGAACGGGAATAGAATGGTGAAGCTGATTGTACATGCTTGGGTGGAGATCGAACCATGGGCCCCCGGCTTCATCCCATGGCCCAGGGGGAAGCCATGAGGGCGTTCCTGACCCGCCGTGATTTGGTTTGTCATATGGGTTTCTTAGATGGTAACTCACCTTGATTTGTGACTTTTTATAGTCCAGTGTGTGGTATCTTGTTTCTGTTTTTTGTTGGATTCGTGGAACGATCGTGCAACGGAAGTCCTACAAAGGTCGGCGGCTGCGGCTTGGTGGTAGACACATTCGTGCTGTAGGACACATTTTCGAGTTTAAGTAAATACCGCGCTGGGCAGGCTCGATGTTGGCTCAGCAACGCCAACACTTCATGGAAACCAGGGAAACCCAATACGCGATCATTAAAAAAAATTTCAAAACATACCATATTGAGTGATAAATTAGCCAGCATGCCCCATAATCCAATATAGGGTGTTCTTTACCAATATGGCTGTTGTTCTTTAAAATCAAATATGGCGGTGTTCTTTTCTACGAATTTTGACTATTTCCAATAGATTAAGATATTCACCGTTATTCCCCCGAGAGAGCGCCCTTATACCTCGTGCAATTCCATCGCTTAGCATAAGAGGGTTGTAAGGTAATGTCAATGGAAGAGCCGTGGTGTGGTTTTTTTATAGAAATTTTAGGGATCCCTGATGTCCAAACCCCCCCTAAATGACCTCGTAATATGGGGGGATGCTACGGTCCTTGAAAATCAGTGGCATAGCTGGGCATTGTAGCAAGTCCAAACAAGTGATTGCGACTGTTTCGTAAATAGCGAACAAGAATAGAAACACTAGGCTGAAATTCGGACTGCAGATGATTAAAATGGCGTCGTGCAGAAGAAGTGAGTGACGAAAATGAATGCAATAAACGTCTTTTGCAAGACCCATTCTAGTGAAGCTTAGAGACGCCGGAGGCGGCGATTTAGAGGAGTGGATTTAGCATTTGAACCAAAATCGCTGGGATATAATATATTGCCCCAGTTAGAGGCCCAGACTTACACGATTCATTGTTGAATCATCGACATCGTGGATCGCATGCCACTGTGAGTGGGATTTAATTTATACGTTTGTCATGGTTGTGGGCAATCAACAATTGGAGTTGGGAACGTGCATGAGTTTCCGTAAGGTACGATGATGTAAATGCGTACGAAAGGACCCCCACCCCCCCACCCCCGCCCGGGGGCGGGGTGGAGCTGGAGTGACATTGGTGACCTCATGTGCCCTTGGTGGACTCATTTGACCTTTGGCCGGTCAAAACGTAACCCTTTCCCGCAAAGGCTTGTGTGCAAGTTATCGGGAGTTCGTAAGGCGTTTTATAATGATTGTACTTGGTGGAAGGGGAAGGGGTTTTGTTAAGAGTTCTTGACCAGATTAGATGTGGGCATATTTCGGCAAATTACATATGCAAATGAGCTAATTAATAGGCACAAATCAGAGGACATGTAAAATTCCTTTCACTTCGGCAAAAACCCCCCATTATGGGTGATCTTCGTGCCATTTTAAAGTATGATACATGCGGCTTAAGGTATGCAAATGAGCTAATTAAAATATGGGCATAATTGCTGTATCGCTAAAAACGGTACATCGGATATGCCAAAAATTCTTTTGAACATGAAGAATACTATTACCAGACCTCTGTGTGTGAAGCATATGGAGGGGGCAGCCACGGTGGGGGGGGGGGACGGGGGTGGGGGGGAGGACGGGTGGGGGGGGGAGTTGGGGGGGTGGGGACGGAGGGCAGGGAGCGGTTAGGGATATGTCTGTGGACCTTCTAGGTCGGTGGCGGGGGTACGTTGCGTCCGGGACCGGGGGGGTGAGTTGGGGAGGGGTAGGGTGGTGTGGTCGGCCGGGTGGGATAAGGTGGTTGTGTGACATTGGTGACACCATTGTGACTTGGTGACCCCATGTGAACCTTGGTGACCCCATGTGACCTTGGTGACCTAATGTACTATCAGTGACCTTGCGTGACCTCATGTGACCAAGGTGACCTCATGACTTGGTGACCTCACATGACCTTTGGACCATTAACAATAAGAGTAGGGGGATGGGGGTGGGGTGGGGTGCGACAGGAGGGGCGGTGTGTTGGCCAGGAGGGGGAGGAGTGCGTGGTTGGGAGCAAGTTTGGGTGATCACCTCATGTCACTGTGCCCTTTGTGATCCTTGTGACCTCATGTGACCCCACATGGACCTTGGTGACCTCATGTCACCTTGGTGAACTCATGTCACCTTGGACCTCATGTCACCTTCGACCCATTCACCAAAACCCGCGACGGGCAGCTGACAACTAGCGGTCCAATGCCGCGACCCTATTTTTTTACTGCATTATTCAATACAAATTTGTATTACTAGTGATAATATTATATTTGAAAACAAAAATATCAAACCATTCGGGAGAAAGAAATATCCGTGAGGACAACCTTGCAGCAGCTATTATAAAATCACCCAAAATACCCATTTTTTTAAAAATGTGCTTGCCCTTGGCCAAGGAAGTGTTAATCATACCTCCCATATGGGGTATAGGCAGTGTAACGGCTATATATATCAAAATACAAAAAATACAATTAGCAGTGTAAATATGCATTAAAGCCACAGCAGCAAATTTCATCACACGTTTTAATCATAGTTCTCATGGGTCCAGGGCAGCCAGTGTTAAAGGTATAGTCATTAATTACATTTTCTCAAATACATTGAAATACCAGAACATCCATCATTTACAAAATTAAAGGACCATTTCTTTAAATTCATTGTATCAGTTACCAATTAGTCTTTCCCTTCAGGGTCACGCAATCCCAAACGGGCGCAAAGTACCACAAGTCACAACCCACCAAACCACAGGTGCCACGGAATCCACAAGGCGGTGACCCGCTCTTGTTTTCTCGCGCTCTCTACTCTCTCAGTATGCCATTCCTCCCTGTCCATTGCCAAGCAGTTTTAAAGAGGGCAGGTAGACAGCAGTGGTTGATAACAACAATAAGAAAGAAGCAGATTGGACTTATAGACCCATTGTATGAGTGAAGGGCTGTTTGGAGAGTCATGTTCCCACAGGAAAAATAATGCATGGAAAGAGAGATGGAGGACGAAGAGATTAACTTATCTGCAGAAACAGAACATCGCCAGCTGACTGGAAATGGAATGTGCATGTTAGGGTGATATTTATGAACCCCATACACTGGAAAAAGAAGATTTCATATCGGGGTGCGGGGAATTCGAAACTAGGGGCCCCCGCAGTCCAGTCCCATTACCATCGGGGGAAGCCACAAGGGTTCACAATGCAATCAAAAATCATTCCTAAGAATATATACCTTTTATAAAGGTATGATGGTTATCCTTGTTTGTGCATTCTCCACTTCATGTAGAGACTAAATGATTTCAATAAGTAGCTGAATCCCTTCTACAAAAATCTTGGGTGGAGGCCCGCACATCAAGAATATCAGTAAGTGTGAAATTGAGATCTTCAAACATGCAAACATGATTACTATTTTGCATATTTTTCTAATCAAAGTAAATGCACACACTGCGAGATGTCTTTTGCGTGCACTGTTTCTTGAACTCGAAAGCCCACAATTAAGATAGCAGAATGAACTGTGACTCTGAAACAGAATTCGAGATTTGTTGGGTAATTTTTTCTCCTGGTGCCTCGCCTAACCCGGGGTGCTAACTGGTTGCGCAAATGGCTGATTTCTTTTGACAATCATTGAAATAATGACATGTGTGAAGGGAGCCTTTCTAATTGGAGATTTCATTCAGCCTACTTTGTAAAACCATCCCACACAAATATGGACAATAAACTCATGTCTTTCACATTTCCCACAATGCAAGCAATGTAACATGAGCTGATGCCACCATAAGCCAGAACTCATGTACAGAATAGAATTTCAATAGGCCATCGAACCTGCGATTTGCATGTGAACATGAGTGGTGAGACATTGTCCAGCTCACTTTCACTCTATTGTAGGAATACAACATCGGTGAATTGACATGGGCATCACTACACACAACCTATTACTTAGCCATATTGTACACTTGGTAACTGCAGCCGGCCTGCTGAGGAGACTGGTTGTCGATTGTAATGATTCATAACATTGATAGCCCTTGAGTGGCCATTTAGCAGTCCATTATCACCCCATCCTCCTCACATTGATAAGCGATTTCCATTTTGTCACAACAAATGCTATGTCTTCAATATAATTGCACCTTATCTAAATGTACCCGCTCAAACCGAGATCCCGAGACTGTATCGAATGCACTAAAACCGTATGAAACACACGGAATGCGTATAGACCCCTTTTGTACACCGCGAGTGATCCCCCGACTATTGCTTTTACACAGGTGAATGAACCAGTGATGCATCCACTGTCAGCTGAGTGTCTCTACATGGTTTCCTATTGAAATGAATGCAAAGTGAACATCATATTTCATTCCAATATTCACATGATCAGCGTGCAGTTTAGCTCAATTTATGCATGAGCGGCATTAGTTGCCTTTGTAAAATACATCACGGTTTGCTGCCGCGGCATAAATAATTCCCTGAAAGGATTCATAAGGCCCGACGATATATTAAAACCAGGGTAATACGCATTCAGATTACAAGGTTTTTATTATTTCCGGTTCAATCCCTAACATTAGTCCTATAAATCCTTGCAGGCGGACACAATTAAAGCAGAAAATTTACATCTGTAATCATTTTATTTTTTATTTTATTATTTAAACTTATGTTTTAGGCAGGGTAGGCCCCTTCATGACAAGAGCACTGATTTCCAAGAGGCCCTGCATATATACACATTGTATCAGAATGAACTTATACAGACATTACCATCAGATACAAAATACTAAACACAGAACAAAATCAAATAAGCCAATGTGAGTAATTTAATTTAACTGAAACTATAGACATCTACAGTAGTAAAAATATGTTTATGTGTGATTTACAAATGTAGATGCTTAAGCTGAGATAGACTCATTGTATTATAGTTACAGCGGATACAGAAGAATAACTGTTCCATATTTTGGTTGCTCTAATGGAACGTTACGTTTCCCTGCATTTAGGTTCCAATGTGGTTCATACAAAAGTTTGTGGTTTGACTTCTGGTAACCCTTAAAATGAACTGAGTGCATAAGTGGCAAACTGAGAGGAAAGGTAACCTGGGCAAGACCTTTGAAGCATTTAAAATAAGCATTACAATATGGTTATCAACCGCATCATTAAGTTTATTCCACTGCGTGTACACATCAAGTTTACAGGAGTTCTAATGTCAGCTGATAAAATTATGCGAGCTAATCTATTTTGAAGACTTGAGTGTGTTTCATAATATCGTTAGTACAGTTAGACCAGACAGAGCTGCAATAGTCAAAATGTTGGCGGACAATTGAATTTGTCAAGCATAATAAGAGGATCTTTTGGAATATAATATTAAGTCTTCTTATACACCACACCGTTTAGACATCATGCAGACATTGATGATATATCACACCCAAGACAGCCAAGGATCAAAAATTACCCACGATATTTAAACTGGTCAACCCTTTCAGTTATAGTATCAATACAGTGCGAGAACATTTTGAAAATTATTGAGACATACCTGTACGCACATACCATACACTTGGTTTTCTTGGCATTCAAAGTGAGTTTGTTACAAATCAACCCAGTTGAAATTTTGTTTAATTTTGATTGAAGTTCAAATTCAAGAGTGTGTGGGATGTCTGAAGTAACAAAGAAGTTTTGTATCATCAGCATACATAGTACATTTACCGTTAACACTATTGAAAGATTATTGACAAAAATGATAAAAAGAAGAGGGTCAAGTATAGAGCCTTGGGGGATTCCAATGTTGATATGCTTGAAGTCAGAAAGAGTAGATTAAAGCAATATAGCACTTTTTTTGAAGACCGCCCCAAAAAATTTTCAAAATTTTATATTTTTGCAGCATTTATGGTAATTGTCTAGGAAACTATACCTGCGAACGAGAATGCTAAACAATGCGTATTTATCACAAATACGCAATTTTATAATTAGAATTGGGATCCCAGATTGGACTTAACGAAGAGCTGGCAATGCTACGTTTATTTCCGTCCTTGATGAAATAGTGGCCGACCTCGAGAAAATAACCTAGCTAACTTGGCTTGCCTGAAACTATTAAAACAACAATGGCTGGCGTACGACACGTACGTGGCGCTATTCCCGGCTATTTCACATTGGAAGGCCGTTTCCAGCACCGTGTATTATTATCGGGGATCCCCGATAATAATTATTCTAGTACAAAATTCGCTTCGTTTGTGACACATAGACCTTTTCGAGCTAACTTCACAGGTATAGTTTACTAGCCCGTTACCAATTGCAATCGTGTAAACAACTCCAAATTTTTGAAAAATTGGGGGCGCTCTCAAAAAAATGTGCTTATATTTGCTTTAATGTTGACTGCCTTTAGTTCTGTCACTGAGATAGGATCGATACCATGTAAGTGCAGGACGTAATACCATTTTGTGAAAGTTTTATCAATGAGAGAATGGTTAACTCAGTCAAAAGCCTTTCTGGGTCAAGAAAAATTGCACCTGTGCCGCGCCCCTCATCCATATTTTTTCAAAATCAAATCCTGCACACAAGCAAAGTAGTGCTGTGGAAATTAGCACGAAACCGGATTGGTTTATCAGAGAGAAGGCCATTGTCAACAAGGTACGAATACAATTGTTTGTGAACAGCTTCTTTCCATGATTTTAGAAATAAAGAGCACAGCTCTTAATGATTCCAACCGATACCAAAGTTATCAATTCTTCCTGATCGCAATACCGTTTTTTTTTCTTGACCGATGACATCTTGCTTACGACGTATGACCGATTTACCCGACAAAAATGTTTTAACCTATGGGCATGACTTGAGTGCCTCAGATACGTTGCAACCTCCAGATGTGAAAACCACTGAATGACATTCAATGCTGGGGTATTTCAATACCTACCTATTCAGCACAGATTGAAGTAAGAGACGGGGGTAAATGCGGAACATATTTCGGGAGCAAGTTGAGTGACCAGCATTTAGGGTGTAACCTATTTACATGACTGCTTTAAAATCAATTTAGTCCTGATACTTGGCATTGTGCAGCAGTAGCGCTTCAAGATGTTATTTAACAGCACGCATTGTACATTGATGCAATTTGGTAAAGCATCTGCACGGCCGTGCCACTAGCTAATTCCTATGGCTTTTTTAAAGCTTGCGTCAAATACATCTCAAAACCTGACATTTTGAACATGGTGGTGAATTCCCTACAATTGTAATTTTTCTTCAATTTGCAAATAAAAAAGTGCACAAAGGTGGTAGGATCAAAAAAAAATGATGTACAGTTCAATAACATTCATCTATTATATGCATACAATTGCAAATTATAGCACTGATAGTAACCAAAGAACTGCCATTTTTTTACCGGTGTTTCAGTTGCATCTGAATCAATTCAATCAAAGATTCAATGGGCAGAAGACGAGACTGTAACAGCTATGCTTGTAAGGTATTGAGCTTGCTCAGAATCACTGCATGAAATAACCAATCTGACAGCATATGATGACAACAATCCAGAAGAATTTGTAAAAGCCATGTCCAGTCATAGTCATTTAACCAATGAACTCCTCACATCACGTTTGGGTTAGCAGCTATATTGAGGGTGGCTTAGAGACTTCGAGTAATCTTTCGCCTTGCCCTTAAATTGAACTAGCCTGTTAATGATCCCAAGTTTGTTTGTATTTATTAATTTATTCCAGAGCATTTATAATAGCACTCCACAAGAAGGCGGAGCACTTTATATAAACAAAAATGAATAAACAAAATGAGAAAAATACGGCATGGATTGACTCAATGGCATCAGATGTGTGTACTTCCTTTTCTGTATCCACTTCTGGTTTTCACATTTTCACTTCCCTCTTCCTTTTTGGTCTTTCTAGGGGTTTGACTGTGATCCGTTTTACGCGCAAGCTTTTTTGGAGCTTGAGCATTCAATTTAGCACCCACTGTCGGCGGAAAAAGAAAGGCTTTGCATTTTGAGGTTCGAAAGTTCCACACGCAGATACCCTGGATCTCTGTGCGTTTTGCTTGGCGTTTATTCCGCGAAAATTAAAACAAAAACAAATCGCGTCAATTGCGAGGTCCTCTACGCCCTCTTTCAGGCGTGCATCCTCTACTCCGCGGTTCACTGCTTTGCTGCGTTCGAATGTGCCGCATTTTCTTGCGGCCCAAAGAGGCGCCCAAATTGTTAAAAGACTAAAATTTGAGTTGTTTTAGGCAATTAATGGAAAAAGCAAGTCGGTGACCCCCATTTTTATTTCAAAATTTTGAAGAACACATCGGGGCCACAACGTATTTAGAAATTACAAAATTTTTATCACACGTTTTTATTTTGTAGGCGATCCAAACATCAAATTTTGACCTTTCCCATAGACTTACGTGGTTTAAAACGTGACAACATACTTTTTTTTGTTTTGGGCTATAGCTTCAAAACAAAGAGGTGACCCCCATTTTTATTTCAATTATTATCAGCACCATTGTAATCCATAATGTGCATTGTGGAAATTTTTATCGAGTAGATCACTAGTACGTCAAACCCCTTAATATAATTGTACTCCCTGCAAAACATCATCGCGTCATCATCAGATAGTTCAAACTTGATGTTGTCTGTGACACCTAAATCCCACTCTTCTAAATCGTCTCTCCCCATGCTCCTGCTCTTTTCTATGGGATTGAGAGTTGCCCTTTACCTTTCTCTGCTGACGCTGGCTAGGGTTAGGTGTCATGGACTGGGGGATTGGAACTGGCCCACCCTGCTGATCTCTTTGGGAGGGATCAGACCAGTCTGGGTAGGCGTACTTGGACTGTTTGGCAATCAAACAAGAGAAATAAAGATATGGTTAATTCAATCCAAATTGTGAAAACTTATTTGACTTGAAAACATTCAAGAAAAATGCTACCTTTTTCCTGAATCATAATCACAACAAAAAACAGATTATTGTTAGCCTGTTTAAGAGACCTGATCCAATGGGTCTGTGTGTTTCGGTTTTGAACCTACTCCCACCGCACCTCAGGGGGCAATGCTCATCTTTGAGATGTGTTTACTTTTGTTGAATGCCCTGGCATCCCCCATTTTGCTGGTCTGTTATTATTATCTTTTTTTTGTGATGATAAATCAAATCTGCCCCTCTTTCATGAAGGTAAATCAAATCAGCCCTCTTTTTGAAGGTTTTGTATCTCTTATTAATATTAGTTGATGAGGTTGCTTTTTTCTGGGAAGTTAAAAGACAATTCTGTAATTCTTATATGATATCTACACACATGCATCTAAACATACAATTCGTATCTACCATTTTTTCATACCATAACCAGATCCTGACGGATTGATAAATCGTTTAATTCTACCTAATTCTGAGGACCCATTTTGTTGCTTTATCATGTACCAATTTTTCCCCGTAACACATCGGTGCTGACTGGAAATCTTTGACACCTACTCAAAAAAATTCCCATATATTTTTCACAACAAAAAATGGGAAACAAACAAGCCAAGAAGCTGTCTATCGGAATAAGTAAATAGCACCGTCAAAGCAACACTTCCCATCCCGAAAAGACAAAACATGTCTTAGTTAGCCTTTGGATATTCATGAACTGCTTGGCCCATTTTTTGAAGCATTAATCTGCAATTTTCACTACCACCCTCAATCGGCCGATGAATACACCAGGGGATGGTTTCATATATGTGGCCTATCTATACACAAATAAACCTTAATCATGTAAGATTGGTGAGGCTGTGGTGAAAAAGTACTTAAGACAAATTAGTCTATCTTGGCACTTTTACAACCTAATTTGATTAGACTAAACTGTTCTAAAATTAATAAACACCCAAGATGTGCAATGTAGCATTGTCGCTATTGTATTTAGCAAAGTTCAACTACTATCTCTATAGTTTAGTTAGTTATTTAAACCAAAGTTTTAAAATCCTGTTTGTCCCCGTCAACGGGGTGGCCAGATACACCACACTCAGCAATCTGCTGTGTGAGGATTTATTGGGCAAAATATGACCGGATGGCCTTTCTGACGTCATCCCCACGTTTTCGGCGGTGGGCTAGCCTTTGGGCACTATGCCCACCATACAAAGCGCAAGTGCTGGATGGCCGCCAAGCTCTCCAGAGCTGAAGGCCCGTGTTTAGGTATAATCTTCTTTTTCATCTACCAGGGTAACCAGCTACCCTCCTCATCAGATTTCCTTAGAAAATCAATGGGGTTGACGGTTGTTAGCTGCAACAACTCGGCCCTGGGACAGGTCGTACTGGTTTACGCAGGATACAGTAGCAGGCCCTAAATGAAACCTGATCTGACAGTTATCACACTTTCTTTGTTGGTGGTGGTGGTGGCGCCGTGGTGGGACGGCCATGGGACTAAGTTACGATTATAAAGCTAAGGAAATACAGGGAATGAATCATAGTGACCATCTGAAAAGTATGAAATATAGCCTCTTATTTTCTTTTATTTTAATATAAAAATTCAGCTAATGTTTCAACTGCTGACGATGTTCAACTTCAGAAATTCAAATCCGACTTGTATATTATGGATATTCACGGGATACAACCACCAGAATTAACCGCGTTTGCCACAGCATAAACTGGTCACATTTTTGCCTAATGTCAAGATTATCAGGCTGTCATTTTTCTTAATTTCTTAAACACTCTCAAAATTTAGATGATGAAATTAATCCCCCTTTTTTTGTCCATGATTTTTCAGTGCAATAATTGTGATGTAAAATGTCCAATTCTTCAAAATAATACAGAGTTAGGAGTATGACGTTTAACGACAACTCAACAACGATGTGTTATATCGTGTCATTAACATTTGTCCATTTAACATTTAATATAAAAAACAACGTCAATAGTAAAAACTTCAATTTCACTTCAAATTAGCAATTAACAAAATTACAACAGGATACACATTCATACGTGATGAACCAAGCATACCTCGCCATGTATAAAACAAGATAAACCAACTAATTGCAAACAGATACACTAGAAAACATGCATCAATAAAAACAAGTTCAAAGATATACTGATAAATTTATAACTAA
>JAMKCH010080694.1:0-16766 GCA_023653785.1 Ophioderma brevispina | reverse complement strand
GTCTCCAAGCTTTTACCTCTCAAAGTACTCATCTTTCCACACATGTATGTACACATTTTTTATTGAACACCCCACACCAAAGTCACAGAGCCACTGTCAGCCAGACAGGGGGCGGATTTAAGAGGGGGGCGCACACCGGCTGTGATCCCCCTATTTTATGCAGAGCACAGGGCGCCGAGCGCCGCACAGAGCCGCCAGACAGACACAAGGTTAGATCTATAAAAGAAAATACTTTTGTACGCCACAGGGCGCCCTGTTATCTCAAAGAATGAGGGTTACAGGGCAGGGGGAGCCGTTGATGTAGATCCTGGTTGTAGATGTAGATTCCAAGCCTAGTTAGGTCCTAGTAATATCTACAAAATATTACATAATCATAAAAAGAACAACAAAAAATATCACACAAAAGCAACAAACTACTCAGGCAACAAAAGACGATTATGGCAGAACAGTCAAAAGGCCAAGGATAAGAAGGCGGTCCCAGTCTATGCACGTAGCAGTTCCGTTTGGAAATCCCCCCTGCCCCAAAATTCGAACCGACTAAAAAAAATATGGGTCTACCCGGCGAGTAGCTGTTCCGTCGCGTTGACACGTCGTCCGTACATACCTCCTACAGTAGAGATAGTAGGGGCTATGTATGGGAAAAAAAGCAGCGAGAACCTCGGGCTACCCGGCGAGGGCAGGGAGCGAGAAAATTTGGCGCCCCCGCTATTGAGAAATCCTGGATCTTCCCCTGCAGCCAGAGGCAACATTCCTAAAACTTCAGAATTTTTATTGGCATTCGTGATGCTTCAAAATACTAAAAGGTGCCACTCGACTGTGAAGTGACTTCAGCATCTATCTGTTGTACGTACAGGCTAACATCACATATCCCTTTACCACTGACCATGTGCATCACTGTCACTGTCACTGGCTTTTAATTTTATTAATAGACTCTCTTTGTTTGAGAGGCTATAATAAACACATGAAGCCACATGCTAAAGGAAGCTAGTGGTAGTACTATCTCACCCACAGTGTGCTTTCAGACTTTTACATAGACACTATTAAACGATATGCCCACAGTACAATCCCGTAAAAATTCAAAAATTTTACGATCTGCATAACACCAAATTACCCGGCCCCCCAGCGTTAGCCTAGTACACAACGGAGTCATACTGAAACTTCGGGCATGTCAGACGAGGTCATTATCAATCTTTTGCATTTCACATTTTCCGAATCACCTCATTGCTAATGTCAAAAAAAAAAACGCGGTAAGGTTCCCTGTACTAGCAGTACAGTAGCCGGGGATCACTGTGAATATGTTTAGGTGAACGGGCCGCGGCCGACAGCTGGGCCTAGCTAGGGGCAAGGCTAGGCCCAAGCTAGCTCGGACATGTCATAGCCCGGGCGAAGCCGGGGCTACGAACTAGTCGAGTACATAGGATATCGCTGTCGGAAAAAAATTTTAAAATACTTCAAGTACCGAACCTCCCGTGGTATTATTTCGACTCGTGGGTGTTATTATCATGAATAAATAATTATAGGACCAAAAAAAAGCAATTCTGAGGTATTATGTAAACATGTTTCTGCAAGTTTTTGATGTGGAATTTTAATAACGGCAAATTTTAGTATACTTTAGTGCCTTCAATTTTCTTTCATTTTGCACCAGTTATTGATGCCAAACATCCTCGTAAGTACACTGACATGAACTGCACATCCGTTAGAAATAAGAATCAGTGACATTAGGTATGGATTTGTAAGTCAAGGTGAGTATATGTCAGTTTTAAAATTCGTGATGGACCCTGCAATAGCTATATACTTCATTCTCTGACCTAGTACACGACCACCAATGGAGTGTCTAGTCAGAGAAACCTCGGACTAGCCTCTGGACTAGGCCCAAGCTTGTCAGTCTACTCGCTCGACTGTCACTGTCAGCTTCAAATCACTCAAATACTTACCAAGTAATCATTCAAGCGCAGTCAGACTGATGGATTTTGAAGGAAGAGATGAGACAAATAGCTACAAGAAAATGAGAAATGATCTGGAAGTGACAACTCCATGAACTCGGAGTACACATAGCCCACTGATGTAGCACAAGCAAGTGCCCTTCTCAGACACACATGTGTTTGATGGTGTTTATTATTTTCGCATACATGAGTACCTATAGAGCTGGGCAAATCGGTACTGCACCGTATCATTGGTGGCGACTTTTGTTTGGTGCTTTTTCATAACAGTGTCGAAATGTAATTGCAAGTTCATCCACCTTCCTATGTAAAATGCCAAAAAATTGTACTTATGTTACTTATGATGCTACTGTATAAGCAAATACTGACAATATTTTATTTTCTTCGTAATTTTTAGAGTAATAACATGTGTATTCTTACTTTGGCACCCATGCATCATTGCCAAATAAATATTTTGCTTGCATGAATGGCGAAAACGGTCGAAACCCCCTTGATTTTGGAGATTTGCTTACAAATAACGTTAAAAATAAACTCTCAGTAGTTATGACGTCATTGTGACGTCATTTTGTTAAAACTTGATATGTTTGTAGTTTATTTGAAGAGAGAACATATATACTAGCTACACACTGATACCAAACAAGATGCTGTTTGTCCCTTAATTACGAAAAATCAGGGCACCCCCGGTCGTCCCTATAAGGGCAAGCATGATTATACTCTGCACATGGCACAGGGCAAGGGTATGTGGTGAGCACCCCATCTTGTGCAGTGAGTTTGTAGATGTTATTGCGTGAACATAATTATCTTCTCTTTTGATGTGGGTCTTATAAGAGAGAAAGAGTGCGGTCCAAGGCATGACTCCTAGGTAGATAGGATTAGTCACTGTGCTCAGGGGTGTTCCAGAATAGGGTAAGCTTGACGTTTGGTGTCACGGTTATAGTAGATTGATGGGACAGCCACACTGGGTCTTGGATGGATTGCACGTAGGGGTTTCATCATAATACGGAGTGGAGTTCATCCCAGCTTTGGAGAGTCTCTCTGCGACCATATGTGAAATCGCATTTTGTGCGCTAATTCCAGATCGTCTGCATAGATAAAAGATGATAAAACGACAGGTCCTGCACTCCTAGGTTGGTCGTTGATGTAGATGTTGAACAGGTGTTCGAGTTGTGAGCACGCTTCCCTTGGGGTAGTCCATATTGAGCCTGCGCCATCGGTCTCTTCTTCGATCTGCCTGAACAAAGAACATCCTGTTTGAGAGCATCCTTGGATGAGCTCAGCAGCGACGGTCCTTGGTGAGGTTCAGACTCTCATGAGTAAGCATCTGTGAGGACATCTTGCAGTGTACTGTCCATTTTCCTATTACTGTGCACACAGTGCATTCAATAGGCCCATGACCTTTCATGCGTACTCTGTGCTTAACGACTAGGACATGAGAAAACTCATGTCGTTGCGAGAAAAGTGCTTAAGGGATTTAAAGCGCCCACATGGAGTCACAGCCTACTGAACTGTTAGCCCAAGCAAGTGCCCTATATCGACCAAATGTGTTTGCATGGTTGATTTATTATCTTTCCGCATACATGAGTACCGTATCATATAGAGCTGGGCAAATCGGTCACTAGCCACCCTGCATTCATGTGGTGGCGACTTTTGTTTGGTGCTTTTTATAACAAGTGCTCGAAAGGTAATTTGACAAGTTCATCCCACCTTCTATGTAAAATGCCAAAAAATTGCTACACATAGGTTACTTAGTGAAGCCTTACTGATATAAGCAAAATACGACAATATTTTTATATTTCTCGTAATTTTAGAAGTACATACACGGACTAATTTGGCACCATGATATCATGCACCAAATAAATATTTTGCTCGCCATAGAAGGCCCGGCGGCGGAAAACGGTTCTCGAAACCCCCTTGATGAACGAGCATTTGATACAAATAACGTTAAAAATATACTCCCAGTAGTTATGCACGTCATTGTAGACGTCAATTTGTTAACAACTTGATATGTTGTAGTTATTTGAAAGGAGAACATATAGTACACATGATACACAACACGATGCGGTTTGTCCCTTAATACGAAAAATCAGGGGTGGCCACCCCCGTCGTCCCTATAAGGAGGCACAGATGTGATTAATACTCTGCCCCCACATAGGCACAGTGCCCAAGAGCGTATGTGGATAGTTAGCCCCACCCATTCTTGTGACCAGTTGAGCTTTGTTCAAAGGATGTTATTAGCGTTGAACATAATTACTCTTCGTCTTCTTAGATGATAGGAGTATTAATAAGAATGAGAGTGCGAGGTGCAGGTCAAAGGCAACTCCTAGGTAGATAGGATTATCACAGTGCTCAAGGGGGTCTTCCAGAGAATAGAGTTAAGCTGACGTTTGGTATTCACGGTTATAAGTAGAGGCCAGCGAAAGCACACACTGTGTCTTGGATGATTGGCACGTCAGAATGCGTTTTCCTCATAATAGAGATGAGTTCATCCAAAGCTTTGTGAGAGTCTCTCTTCGAACATCTTGATGACATAACTGCATTTGGTTATGCCGACTAATCAACAGATCGATCTGCATAGATAATGAAAATGCTGATAAACAATGGTTCCTTGCAATCCTAGGTATGCCGTCGTGATGTAGATGTTGAACAGGCGGAGCGACTGTGGAAGCAAGACCTACACTTCGAAGCCCGCGTATTAGTCAAGTCTTGAGCCTACGCCATCGGCTATTCTTCGCTCCTAGTTGAACAAAGACATCCTGTTTGCACTAGCACTACCTTGATGATGCCTCAGCTCAAGCGAAGCTCAGAATGTCCTTGGTGGTTCCATAATCAATGCGAAGTAAGCATCTGTGAATTACATCTTGCAGAGTTATAATGTCCATTTCATATCAATGGGCACACAGTGCATTCAATAGGCCCATGAACTGTCATGCGTAACTATGTGCTTAACGCATAGGACATTAGAAAACTCATGTCGTTGCGAGAAAAGTAGACTACAAAGGGAGTTAAGCGCCCACATTGAGTCACAGGTTAGCAGTGGTGTAACCAGCAAGACCGTCGATGATGGCTGAAGATGCCAATCCTAGCGTGGCAGTCTTGGCACCACAGCCGTGCCCCTACATATATCGCGTACGATGTCAAAGCTGACTATCCAAGGATCTTTGCAGCTTTCTTTTAGCTCGCTGCTATCAAACTGCATGAGATCTGTTGTTCTCCAAGCCTCCAGCAAGGTGTTGCTTCACTGTTCTCAGCCAAAGGTAACGCATGTCAGCAAGGTTTCTCCAGCACCCAATTGTCGATGTTCAGGCAGCGATACACATAATCACGCCTACAAATATCTTGTAGCGGAGCATCGGGTACGACCAACTTTCCTCTGCCAGATGTACGCTCAGCATACATGATATCTTTAGGTATAGACGACAGCCATCCTCCATTCGACGGATATGGCCCAGCCATCGGAGTCTGCTTTGTCAAAGAAATGTATAGATGGTTGGGAGTCCAATTCGAAAGTCAGAGCTCTGAATTTCGAGCACCATGTCCTTCCAGGGTGCACCAGAATGCGTCTAATACAGCGCAGATGGAAGCTGTTCAGTTTATCTCATGCCTAAGTATGTAGACTCAATGTCTCACTAATACGTAATAGTGCTGCATGATTGAGCAGAGCGTTGTAGAATAGCATGCCTCGTGTCTCTTAATGAGACAGCTTCGATTTCGACAACACACACGCGGTTGGTACTAAGCCGGGACAAGGGTTTTTTTTTAGCTAGACAGCTTTCACCAATGCGTTTAAGCCGTTTCGGCATCTGAAGAGACAGACTGTCAATGATGGTGGACCCTAGGTAAGTGAAGATCCGATGAAACAAACCTCAGGGCTTGTTTGTATGTCGATTGTGCATGACCGAGCCTGCGTTCTTGAGCATCTTGGCGAAAAAGGACATTAGTCTCTCTCAACTGATTGATGACAAGTCCGAAGTCACTTACAGGCCTTTGATGACAAGCGATCTATGAAGCAGCATGAAAGTTCTGCCTTGAATGCTGAAAGTAATGCCAGCATTTCATCAGCAAACAACATGACACGAATCACTATCTGACGAACCTTCGTCTTAGCTCTAAGGCCGCTTGCAGATTGAAGAGCCGACCATCAGACCTGCCGTGTGCAGGTGATGCCCACTCTGGGGCTGTACGAAATGCTAGCTCAGAATTACTGAAAAAAATATACAGAAGGAGCGTTGGGGCCAAAACACATCCTGCTTAACACCACTGCGAATGTCAATCGGCTCTGATAGGCTGCCGTCATCAAACTGGACCGTTGCTTTCAAGGTCAGTGTGGAAAGATTGATGATGCTCAGAAGCCTTGGTGGACAGCCAATCTTCGGGGTTCGAACAGTCCATTCCTGCTAACCAGTTCAAAGGCTTTGGTCAGGTCTTTGAAAGCAATGTTGTAGAGTGGCTTTGTGTTCTCTGCATCTCTGTAGTTGGCGTATGGAAGAAGATCATATCGATTGTAGATCTGCCAGCACGAAATCGGCACTGAGGCTAGGATACACCCTTTCAGCCAGGACTGAAGACGAATCAACGAACACGGGCAAAAACTTGTGGACCGCGGACAATACTACGGAGGGAAATACCCCTTAATTGTTGCAATCAATTCTTTCCCTTGTTTTGTAGAGGGTGATGATCCTTGTGGAAGTCGCGCTTTGTGCTGTGGTACAGCTCCTTCCCTCTCAGCAGTGACAGAGGCACTACATGTGTGGGTTGAGCAGAGAGCTTTTGCAGCATTTGATCAAATCTGGGGGATTCCATCATTCCCCCGGGGCTTTCCGGATGATAGACTGTTGATGCCCATGCAAGTTCATCACCTGAGGTACAGCTCTAGGGCAGCCGTGTAGGAAAGACTCTTGCATCTGTCAAGGGCTATGAGGTTGATGACATCCTTTTCTGTAGAGTAGCTCAGAAAAGTGTTCAACCCAGCGCTCCATCTGCTTAACTTCGTCTGTGAGACTTCACACTGGATGGATTGAGGGGGCGTGTTTTGAATGAGTGGCCCGAAAGGCCTTCTTTTATTCCAATTCAACCATAGACTCTGTGTTGCCCGGTCGGAAGCGGTTGTATTCTTAGCTCAGCTCAAGCCACAGTAGTCATTGGAACCTGCATTGCCTTCCGTTGAACTTCACTTCTAGCTGTTTGAAGCACTCTTCAGGTGCGTTGGGTGGAGGTGACACTCTTATACTCCCTGACGCTGCTCTATTTGGCTTCAAGACTGGAAGTTAGTTAGCACTGACTTGGCCTCAAACCAATCGTTGTTCTGCCGTGGATTTTCTTCCAAAGAAACAGAATGCTGAGCTCTGAATTGGCTCACGAAGATGAGTCCATTTTCTGTTGCAGTATCACCTGAGACCAGCCAAGCCCATGGATGCATTGATGGAAACATCAAAGTGCTCAACTCTGTCCGCTTGAAGAAAGCTTTAGAAGCAAATAGAAGCTCTAATTGTAGAATATATTATGATCAATAACAATATGTGAATTGATATGAGTTGATAGATAGAAACATTCAGAAAAATCCGAAATTGTCTAGTTTATAAAGAGTGGTATTGGTAGGGTATTATAATGCTTGCTAACTCGATGGCAAAAATCACCAGTGATGATTGCATTTGGTAGATTCACGAGGGCGCAATGGAAAAACGGTTAGAACCTGTTTACTCTTAGTAAAGCTGACAACCAAGATACTTCTAGATTTTATAAGGTGGGGTGCAATTTGGTTGACATATGATGCTTAAAAATATCCGAAAACGACCATTCTAACCAGGTTTCTAACATGTGTTAAAAAACAGGCCTACTCGACAATGGTCATGGAACACCAGTGGTGGGTAATCGCCCATCATCTATAGATGTCAATTGATCCGGATTGGATGGTTGCCCGTGAAGTGGGGAATCATTACGTATGTTCAAACTTTTGAATGGATTCATGTCACCATGATTTGGTTGGTGGTGAACAAAAGGTCGAGGCCCGTCCCCGTTTCAGGTGTGGACACTAACGCACTATGACAAACAGTACACATGACCTGATAGGATCAACGAGCACAATCCGGTTACCAAACCCTTCCGAAACCATCGGATTTGCCTGGCCGGAACCTACTGTTCTGTTATGAGGTGTTCGTCTATCACAGTGTAGCGATGCGATGAGGTTAGGAGGAACGTTCAATTGTAGGTAGGCTTGCTGAGACTGAGATTGGCCTATAGGATTCGAGGCTACTTACCATAGTAGAGTGTCATAACATGTGCGTGTTTTCCTCCAGATCTTTGCGAAACCTGTGGGAAATAAGGCAGAAATTGTATAGCTCAAGAAGCCACTCATGTGCCTACTGGGCGAAGTTTTCTAGACGCTCAGTTAGTTAGATGTTTGTCAAGGCCTACTGCCTTTTCCTGGTTGAAGTTTATTAGCAATACCGTTTTCCACTTCGTCCATGTTTGCAGGGGAGAGTGTGAACCAGGGTTCGCCACTCTACCTCTTAGACCGGGGTGGGGGTTTCTTAGATTGAGGTCGGGTACCCATGCCATTCCAAAAAGCAGGACTATTGCAGCAATTTGCGGGACTACCGCTAGGGGTCCAAATCACAATAAGCAAGTTCTAGTCCCGCTAGGGGGATCAAATTCAGTTGTGATTGTGATGGTTCAATGATACAAATTAAAATATGTGACAATTTAACCAAAAAATCAGTACAAATCCTGAGTATGTAAGATTTTTTCTTGCCAGTAGCCACAGGTATCATTTTTCGTTATATATAGATATTTTAAACGGTATATATTTATTCACGTATTGAGAACCGGTCCCGCAAGGGGTATAATTTCACTGCAAATGCTGAAAACTATATTCAGTGAGGGCTTATATTTTTACGAAAAGTGGTCCGTGGACTCACGTTAACCCCTTGGAACGGAATGGTGATCCTAACCCCGGGGAGGGGGATCTACGGCCAGGGTCAGTTTGATACTTCTTGAAGTCTTGCTGTCTTGCCATTCTAAAATCAGTTGGGTGGGCAAATTGCATTGGACTGCTCTGGAGGGTATGTTGGATCCCCTCGAGCTTTCGGATGGTACCCACCATGGTTTATGCTGTTAGGGTCATATCGGTGGGTTGGGTGGATTCAATTAAGGTATGCCAGGTTTTGATCTTTTTCCTGGGAGATCCTTCTCCGACACTTCCTCCCTTAGCAGTAGAGTTTTTAGCTGTGAAAAAGGGGTGTAGTAAGCTTTCAAACATGGTGGTGTAGGTATGTGTACTTTGTATTCGTTCGCACATTCCTGGAAAGGCCTGGTATGTATTGTGTCCTACAGCCTTTGGGTACGGGGAACCCGTTCTAATTGTTTCACTAGATAGTTGAGAAAATTATCATAGTTAGGGGTTTTGGAGCAACCCTCTTAACCGTTCTGGTCAAGGTTATCAGTGAATCTTTATCGCCAGCTGCTTTCCTATAGTTAAATCGCCGCCTCCTAAAGGCAATTTGTTTGGTCTTACGGTTATTTAGCGTTGGATGCTTGGGATCCAGATTGGTCGATGGTGAGTTTGTGGAACCGGATCCAGAACAATCTTGCTACACAGTACAGGTTAGTGATGTTTTTCCTAACAATAGCAGGGTTGAACCTCTATTCAAACGGGCACTGGCACTTTGAAATGATGGAGGCAGCTTAGGGTCGTGAAAGAGGACGTGATGTTGAATGTCTAACCATTCCTCAACAGCTTGCTTGTCCGTCTTTTTGGTTTCATTGTAGCCCATTGGCTAATATGGGGAAACTTGGCTGTTGAAGTCGACAATGAAGGAAATGGGGTTTTCGGTGGAATTCCCGAGATTGGAAATTGGGGTGCTTGAAAATCTACTGATGGGGTTTGTAGACTGGTGGATGCAACTAGACAGAGCTGAGCTCCATGGTTGAGGAATTTTCCGGGGATGTATTGTCAGGCATGCAGTAGAAGAAGTAGACATGAGTTACTTATACAACGGTTTGACTGTTTCAATAATAATCTCGAAATGTAAAAGGTGAAAAAAAACGAGTCAATCTTAATTCACTCGAAACAGGAGATGTTAAAACCACTCAAAAACATAGTGCATTGTGTTTCCAATACAAAAGAGATAAATCACTGAATTTCATCCAAAAAGAGTGCCAAAAAAGAGTGAGAGTTGATAACCACTTAAAAGTGTGTCCTTAGTTAACTCTTTAATGAGTGGGACATTCAATATTTTTACTCGTTCTAATAATATTCACTAAAAAGGGTAAAGTTAGTAGTAAAGGTCAGTCAAACGAGTGATAGGAATGGCCACTCTTAAAGATTATTAAAATGGAGGCAACCACATTTTAGAGTGGGGTTCACTCTCGCTCTTTTGGGAGTGAAAAGGTTCAGTGATTTCTATTGTTGGCATGGATCGAACCGACCCATGCCCACTATTTTTGAGTGGTTTTTTCCCTCTTTTTCGAGTGAATTAAGATTCACTGTTTTTGCACTCTTTTACATTTAGAGGTAGCAGAGTAGCATTTTCCATAGTGTGGGTTGTGGGCTTCGATGGTGAGGGACCACTTTTCTGTATGATTGGGCGATTGACATTTGTGGGTTTCCTGCAGACATAGGAAATCGCATTGGAGATTTGTTAATAGCAAAGGAGACCTTAGAAAAGGCCTGCGCTGACCTCTAGTCATGATTGGGGATACTGAACATTGCTGTTATGGAAAGAAGAAACGTGTTTTGGTGGGTAAGGACTGGCGTTCACTGGGGTGAGCAGTTACTGACCAGGGGAGACCACAGAACGGTTTTCTTACGTCCCCCAAAGTGAAGAGTTGGAGGCCTCGCAACAGTTGTTTTTCTGATATATTTTCTCTTGCAAAGATGATAGAAACACTTTGAAATAATGGTTCACAAAAATGATAAATAGGCCCTACTGGGTATGGCAGGGGTATGGATATAAGGTTCTGTTTAATTGCCAAGCATTAGGGGGCTTCCGTGGAGAGTCATTACCCGTTCAGAACTTTAACTCTCACCGACTTTTTTTAAAACCCAAATTGTTGATGGAAAGCTATTTATGGCGGTTCCGGTTGTAGATAGTCTATGCATTCACCAAAGGTGGAATAGGTCAATTCTTGAAGTTGGTTGCTTGACCTAAACAAGAATGTTCAGAGACAACTTAGGCGGGGTGGCCGAAAAAATGCCCTCCATCCAGCGTGAAAGCAACGGACTCCTTGCCAATATAAGGACACATTTTCTACGGAAAGTTGGGTATTCCCAGTTTTTAACAATGACAGAAGGGGACAAGAACAAAAAGAAGGATGACGGGGCGGAAGGGATGTGGGGAGGAAGCAAAAACATGCAGGAGGGGGCGGAGCGAGAAGGCGACCCGAGAGGGGGAGACCGGGGGGGACCTAAAATTATGAGGGTCCCAATTTTTTCCCTATTTTAACCCCACCATACCAGAGTATGAACACTCCCTTATAAAGCTCAAATTCAGGCAATGAATTTCGCTTCAAAAGAACAGCAATACACTTAACAAAGATCATTGTGCAGGGAAACAAGTATATAAAAACAAGAAATTACAACCAAATAGTGAGTGCGAGTGAGGACGGGAGGGATGGGAGGGAGGGAGGGAGTGAGGGAGGGACGGGAGGAGGAAGGGAGGGAGGGAGGGAGTGACAGGGAAGGGAGGGAGTGAGTGATGGAGTGAATGGTGAGTGACCCAGTGATGTGACGTGAGTAGATGGAGAGATGAGACAGGAGAGAGAGAGAGAGAGAGAGAGATGCAAGAATCGTGAAAACGGAATATTATGATTTTTGGTGTACGGTGACATTTTTGGACTAGGAGAATAAACAAAAAAACGGCCATTTATTTCTGAAACTAGTCTTATTATGCCGGTACATATTGCACGTTTTAGTAATAAAATGATGGAAGTTCTACGTAGTAGTTTACGGTTGGAATTGGCGCAGTTGGTGCCGTCTAGAGGGCGCCAGAGACTTGGAATTGACCACCTGTTGACAATATCGATATTGCCCATTGACTACTGTGACGAAAAAAGATGGCCACTTACACGAAAAGTCGTTGTGCTGCAAGTCTGCGAGTAGCTATTTCATAAGCAGTTTATTTTCTTCATTGCAAAGAAAGAACGATTAGGTACAAGCACAACAACTACCCATTCTGGAATGCTTCTTTGTCTTGGGATGAGCGCTTAGATGATTTGCCTTGGCCGACTTTTGCTCGATGATTTGACCTTGATGATGGCAAGAGGCGGTGCACAGCGAATAGTTGCCCGTATCAGCCGGGACAACTTGGGCATCGCTCCGTATAACTGGAAACACAGGAGTGCTGAGAGGATGCAGAAGCTGGGAATGCTACGTCTTTCCCTCAGGCTCTTGGCTTGGCTGCGGGCTTTAGGTTTGCATGCTGAATTCGATATGAACGTCAAATGTAAAACTAAAGCAGAGTTATTTGCAGTGACGTGACGGAGCACGGGCAGTGGGCCAGGGATGAATAAGCCTAATTCACCGTTACAGATAATGGTGCATTCTGGGTCTAATAATCATGAGAGAGATAATGACAAGATCCGCGATTGCTGTGTTAGTTTCCCCAAGTAGTGAACTTGCACTTATCCATAAAAAATGTTGGTCATCATGCTCTCGATGACCATTTCATTCTTGGACGGATTATTCCGTGACAATAGGCGCATTGGAACAATGATATATCTGATTCATATACGATGACAAGAAGAGAAGAAATCATTGGGATTTCTCGGAGGTCGCAAATTGCTTACACGGCTGTCTACGAACGATGCTGTAGTGTTGTTTATCTTCCAAAATGGAGGAGCGATCCGAATTCTGAGCATGCCGCAGATGAATGGTTGTGAATCGGCTGTGCTTATTCAAATGTGCGCCAACAAGTCGGTTTTCGGCGCAATATGACTTTTCAATTTTTCATGTGGTTTGGGGAAGATAAACCCTAACGAACACCATTTTGGACATTATTTTACATTGGGATAATGTTTGAATGGTGTGTTTTTGTTTTTTGGTTGAAAGGTAAAAAAATGAGCGTATTTGAAGTAAACGTTTTGTAAACGACTTTAATTGTTTCTTTCAAACGTCGATAACCGTACTTAGTTATAAATAAATCGGTAAGAAGGTTCACATCAACAAACTATAGAGGGAGCTGTTCATGCAGTATCAAGACGGATAGAGCATTGTGTACAGCACTAAAATGCGTCACTGTGTGGTTCAATGGAGAAAAATCACTAAAATGATCTAAAAAACTTTAAAACTAACATATAAGAACTTCTAAGAACAAGGGGTGTGTAAGTTTGATTCATGCCAACTATCCTTAGGGAAACACCAGGTTTTACGGGGTCGAAGCACCGAAGCGCAAAGAGCATTTGTTGGAGAAATTACAACCTTCCCCATACAGTAAAGAATAGGAGGGTTTCAATGAGGTCCACATAAAAAAGTGTACATTGTACATGTGCGGCTTTCACAACTGCACACACAGGATTTTGGAGCATTTTGGCACAAAAGTTAGGCTCTGTAACTGCAGCTCATACTTGGGTAGACTTGATGGACCCCTAATTTAAAGGAAAAGTAATTACTTGTCAGTGAAAACACTTTCAGAATAATGACCGTATCAAATTTGTTGTGAACATTCTTAATAAAGGAAATCCGCTGGCAAATGCAGATGATACCTTACCCATTATCTATATAATTAATGCTGTTAAAAATTCAAGCAATATCAGGAGTTGATTTTGTAAGAAATTATGCCGAAGATAAAAAAAATACCCAAAAAACGAGTTTTTTAACAAAACGAGGACAGAAACAAAGATTTCCGTGTATTTCCGCCTTAATTATAACCTTGGCAGTCCCCTATGATCTAACATAAACGTTAATACCAGATTTGGGTGCAGCTTTTTGCGCACGCATTTTGAGTTATAGCCGAATAGCTTTATACCACATTTCATATACACTATTTGAAGCTATTTGAGTAACAGCATTATTTCGGTCTCATTACCGCATCACTAAGTAAATAGCCTATGACAAAGATACACGTATCAAATCGATCAGTCGTTAGTTCCAAAAAGAGTTCCTTTCCATTTAACAAAGCTGATATCTGATTTAAAAGGGATAGTAAGGTTTTGTTGAACCTGTAACACCTGTCTCCTTGGGAATCTACAGCTTCTATTTTGATCATAATAATAAGCATCTTCCTGTAAAAGACGGCGACAACGATAATGGCAGCAATATCAAGAGGCAACGTTTGAAATTTCTGAATGTCCAAATACAAGTAATATTGAACTGTCATGCCAGAAATGCATATGACAGAAAGCACAATAAATGGGACCAGAACCTACAACAGGGGGAAAAATAATTTCTATTAATGTGCTAATGTTAAAATAGTTAAACTTTTCCATAGGCCTGCACCACGACTTTCAATTTAAGATGGAACAAAAATATAACTTTTTCTGTTTAATTATTTCCACGATACGATATTAGTTTGAGGAATTACCATTGGAGTATATAGGAAAAATGTGTAACATTTTTTAAAATTAGAACAAAGTATTGCAGATTGATCTACTATGGCTTGTTAATACTACAAATAGCAGCAAGGTTTTACCATGGTAAAATCATAATGTAATAATTACCAATTTCTATAAAACACAAAACATAACAAATGATTAATGTGACATGTCAAGGACAGGATACATGCGAAAGAATGGTAACATTAGCCATTCGCCCTTGTGAACTTTTTAACCAATTATCTATCATAGCCACGGTGAAAACTGCATATTTTGGTATCTGCTATAAGATGCACAATATGTCATAACATTAGCACCATTGACATCAAAAGAATAATAATTAGCAGGGCCTCCATCCAAATTTTGTCACGATGACAACTTCCGTCAAATAATAGTAACGTTGGCCAAATACGACGATCGACATTGGATAGTGCCATGCAGCGCTCGCGTGGGATTTTTACTTGGCAGCAATGTTTGCAACAGCTCTTGCTTTGATCATAGTGATAGTGCAAACGTATGGGGAAAATTGTTACACAATTTAAAAGTGCATAGCAAATGCAGAAAATGTGTAGCAAACTGCTAAGCGATACAAGCTATCGCGAGCCCTGGTGCCATGCATGTACCCACTACGACAACATCGTGCACGCGTAATTCGATACCAGATGGATCCTTGTCATCGTGAAATACAAAACAAGCACAATTACATTGAATTACTACACACACACGCTCAGGTTTCATGGCCCATAGACTGCACCATTCGTTTACTATTGTTACTGTAAAATTATGACGGACTGATTTAGGTACCAATTATATCTTATCAATTTCGCACTGCCGTTAAATGACTGACCACCAAGCGGATGGAAATTGATAGATGTTGATCGATCTCGGGACTGGTTGTTGTTCCCGCGAGATTTGAAAAATGCTATTGTTATTGCAAAATATTGACGGAGGTAACATAGCAAAAAATAATTATGTTATCTTATTATGCATACCATATTCATATTTTTTTGTTTTAAGTTATAACCAAATTGATTGTCCCTTTACAGAAAAACAATAAAGGCAACTGAGGAAACTTATTGACGTTATTCCAAGTGGCTAATAAATATTTGCTATTGTTACCTGGCGTACATGGACGGTGCAGTAACCAATAGCACTGGTTGTTTGTCGCCTTCCAGAAAACCAAAAAAATGGTATGACTTTTCGCCCCCAAAAATTATGTGAAATCTGGACCAATATTGTATTAAACATGATTATGTATCACGAATAAGGGAATCCTTTAAACAATATGCTTGAGACCATTTTTAGAAACGTCATTTTGAATGTAGATGTTTCCGTCAAAAATTGACGGAAATATGAAGTAATGTTTATGAAAAAATTGTCAAAATGTTTGAGAACCCATTCAAATTTCTGCACTTATGTTACATGGATCTAAAACCTATTAACACAGTAATTAGGGAATCAGTAATTTAGTAAAAATATGACATTGAAGAAAAAATTGATAATTGTTATGGTACCCATTATTGTGCTTTCTGTCAAATACGACTTTTTTATATGAATACCATGGTATTGATAAGTCGATATTTCACAGGAACTTCCCACACAGGGAACCGTAGAACGGTGAAGGATTTTGCTTATAAAATAAATCGAGATGGCTAAAAGTAAGTGTCTTGTGAAGACATTTCTGCACACCAATCAACAGTGGCTTGGACAATGAACCATCATCCCTGATTGAAGTAGCGAGTTTCTTGCCAAGAGGCGCTGGGGAGGAACAAAAACTCCCCCTCTACCTCAGCAGCAACATCCCACAATCATTCCAATTAGCAGCAGGAAACATTTGGCAGCAACATTCCTTGGTAGCAGCAGGTGCATCGCAACAAAAATTCTAATTAGTTTAGTTGTCCAATGATATTGAAAAACCCACCAATCAGAAAACAGTATCTTGATGACGTGCATACAAAATTGAAAATGCTTGTTTCGATTTACGGATCCAAAAAACCATACCTTGGAATAGAAAATCTGAAAGAAAATCTACCTGTGTTTTTCACTTTAAGGATATTTGAACCAACCAATCCAAAAAACAGTATTTTGATGACGGCATTACAATTTTGAAAATGAGTCCATTAACATTTACGTGTCCACCAAATCCCATTATATCTGGAATAGTAAATTCAAATTAATCTACCGTGTTGTTGATGGATATTTGAACAAACCAATCAAAAAAAATATTTTGATGACGTCATACAAATTTGAAATGCGTCCATTGAATTCTACGGGTCCACAAACCGATATAGAAAAGGTATC
>JAMKCH010080690.1:0-10902 GCA_023653785.1 Ophioderma brevispina | reverse complement strand
TTTCTTCCTACCATCGAAGACAAGAAAAAACAGGGAGACCTCAGACGATCAAATCTACGCCCTATGAACAGATATATTCGTCCGAGGCTTTACAGAATGGCAACTCTTTCAGCGTGTCATCAAAAGAGTTGAAGAAGGGCTGGTTTGGCTGCGACATTGGATTTAAAAGACGCCTTCCTTCATGTTCCAGTTTTCCTAATCAAAGGTGGCTTCGCTTCAGGTTAGACAACCAGTCTTACCCATTGCGGCTTGCCATAAGACTTTAACACTGCTCCCCTTAACAAAAAACCCTTACGAAGACTAGTGGAAGGACAGTGACAGAACATCTGAGAAGGAGGGGTATCCACATATTCGATCTATTCGATGCTTGGCTTGTTTGTAGCATTCAAGCTAAATCAAGTCTGAGAAGTACAGTTTACGTTGGTTATGAAGACGGTGAAAGAGCTGGGTTTTCATGATGATAAACCTAAAAAATCTAATCTCATCTCAAGTCAGAAACCGGAGTTCCTAGGAGCAATTCTGACTTGAAGAAAAACCAAAGGTTTCCTGCAGAACGAGAGGGGGGAAAATAACGAAACTTGAGATAGAGATGTATCTTCTCATTTGAAGAGGAATTGATCTCCTGCTCATCTATGTCTCCGCTGCTTAGGACTGCTGGCATGCTTAGTAGACCTTCTACCTTCTGCAAGTTGTGGATGAGACTGCTCCAGACATCCGTCGGGATTACTACAGAGACTAACGTCACGAACTCTACACCGTCTAGTTCATTAAAGCCAAAGATCGTGTAGCATTTACGATGCTTATGCAACACAAGAATTCTTATGGTGGCGGAAAAGATGTTCCACGAGATACCTCATCGAGTTATTTACCACGACAGATGCTTAGAAGATAGGTTGGGAAGCATGCATGACATCCCACAAAATAAAGGGAGTATGGTCGAAAGATGTAAGGATATCTCCATATATATATACTAGAGTGCTAGTGGTCTAACACGCTCTTAAGCGATTCAACAGATGGTTTCTGGGAAGTCAGTGAAATCAGATCAGACAATTCCACGTAGTTGCATACATCAACCACCAAGGAGGAACAAGAGTATCCTCATGTGCATTGCAACCATCCGCCCCCTCACTTGGTGACAGTATCATTCAAATACCCTCAAGGGGAAAACAGTTGGCCGAGAGTTATCAAACTGTCTAGAAGACAGCTTTTCCAAGGATGAAAATCACCCAAACTGATAGCTTATTCGGTTTATCAAACTGTGGAGTGGCATCTCAACAGCCTTGTATGCCAGATGATTTTTCAAAGACTTCCAGGCAATAGTAGATCTGTTTGCACAACAACAAGAATTACCCAGCTCCCAACATACTGCACGTGGCTAGCGGATAAGAGAAAGCCTGGGTGAGAGACTGCTTTACAATCAGTGGGAGGAACCTGATTGCATACGCCTTTTCCACCGTTTAACAATTCTGGCGAAGGAACTAACAAAGTTACAGCAAACATGGTCAAGAAGCTGCGCTTGATAGCCCCATTTTGGCACGTCAGGTTTGGTTTATAAGACTGGTCAGCTTGTTGGAAAACCATCCAGACTGATTCCTTAAGGCAAAACATCTGTTGGTGGACGAAACGAAAACAAAGAAGGTCGCTTCCAAAGGCTAAATCTCTACACTTGACTGTGCTGGCTCTATCAAGCTCGCCTTCAAACACGGAAAGGTTTTTCAGAAGAAAGTGCCTCCCTGGCGGCGGGTGGGAGCAAGAAAGCGGAAGTCCAACTCCATTATTACTATAGTAGACTTCAACGCTTCAACGTCCGGTGCAAAAGAAAACAAGGTTTGATCCGCCCTTCTGGCTCTGTAGGGACGGGCTAAACTTCCTGACATACTCTCTTTCAAAAAAAACCTCCAACATTGCAACTATTAGAAACTACCAGTCTGCCATTCTACTAGACAGATAACCGGACATAATTAGAGAAAATAAGAGTCTCTCGGATCTCAGTAAGGGAATGTTTATAAACGTCCTACTGTTAGAAAGCTCACTCCATCGTGGGATTTTCCATTGGTTCCTTCGTACGTTGCAGCGAGCTGTTTTGAACCGTAGATAAAGCCACTCTTCTCGATTTAACTAGTAGACAGCATTTCTACTGATGCTGATATACCAGACGATGTTAAGAAATCCATGCGTTGTCTACAGACAAGAAATATATGAGATTCTCCAATGTCAACTCACTTCCTCGTTTGCTGGTTCATGCCAAAAACACAGGACACTCAATTATGCACTCAGCCTATAGTTCTTCCGAGTTCCCAGAGTTACTGGTGATCCTGAAGATAAACGTTGGTGCCCAGTCAGAGCGCTCCGACATTGTTAAACATTACTGCCTCTTAGGAAATCTATGGATTCTTTAAGTATCTGACCACGTTCTTTTTCACTACAAAAAAAAAAACTAAACCTTACAAACCTTACATTTGTCCGCTGGTTCACTTCCCTCATCTCTGAATGCTGTGATAGTGAAAGCCTCATCACTGGACAGCAACATCGCCTTTAACCCGCCATGCTCATGAAATTAGAGTCAGGCAAAATCAGGGCTTTTCACTTCTAGGAGGGAAGCACTTCTGATATAATGGAAGCAGCAGGGATGGAGGACGCCTACAGCGTTTCAGAACGTTTATATGAAAGACGTCCTTACAAGTAACCAAAAACGATGGCCAAAACCATCTGTCAGCAAGCCGGTCAGAGTAAGAGGAGGGCTGCCATGCATTTCCCTCACAACATGGCCTCAAAGGTGAGGAGTGCGGTGTTATTATAACTACAAGTGCTTTGATATAGATGTGGTGATAGTTATGTTGTATATTTAATATGGCAGTACATTGGGGGCACGAATTTCAGCTTCCATTAAACTTCACATGGCGAGAAACTCCGCAACAACGAGACTACCGGACTCACTCCTCCACCTAGTGACAGTGTGGCAGTCATTGCACTAGTTTGGATCATTTAGTAATTTATATAATGGATGAAATAGAATATAATACCTCACAAGGTTGTGAGGTTAGTTCATTTTATACATGTATACTTACGAATGATCCAACTATTAACCCTCATCCAGGCCTTCCCGCAAGTGGAGGCCTTGGGGAAGGTACAAAAAATAGCAAAGGATTCTGGATGCAAGTGACGTCATGGATGGGGTACCGATGCTGAATGGGACCGCTATAGGCATGGGCGCACAGAACATTTTGAATGTGGCAATTAGGGGTGTCTCGAGGCCTTTGAGCACCAAAAAATGCCACTAGTTGGGGATCATTCGTAAGTTATACAGGTAATAAAGAAAACCTCACACCTTGGTGCGTATAATCAACTGGTTTCTTTTCAGCCATGTGATAGTATACAACTACATACATGGTGGAGGGGAACATAGGCACATCTATTTTCCAAGGGTGACGGCTACAGGCCACCACCAAACCGGGTATAATGGTAGTTTCAAGTGCCTTTGGAGAACATATCGTGTTGACTGTAAGTGTAACTTGGCTTTTAAATATCGCCATCCCGTTTACGAAACCTCATGCGTAAAATCACCCCCAACAACTCTTCCCAGTCGGCAAATTTAGCGCTGCAGCTTCCGCAAGAGAAATTCCTTTTCGTTAAGTTAGTCTGAAAAAGATGTTCACACCTTCCGGCCAACAAATGCGTGTTTTGTGCATCTTTTATTTTGTATTAACGCCAGCAAAGCAATTTCGTCGTCTGTCAAAGGCGCTGACAGACCAGCGCGTTTGTGCTTGTGTTGTTAACAACGGGAGAAGTTCCTTCTTTGTAGGAGACCTATCATAACTACAATGAGTGACAAAATGCTAACATGAGATAACATTGCCTCTGGGTTACGACGATATAGGGAAAGTCGGTTACAAAATACCGATGGGAATGGAAATAGCTAAAATTCACTAATAGCTCAAATTATCATCCCTGTGTCCGGTGCAATTGACCAATGAAATGGAAGCACTGATGCCTTTTATCTCATGAATATTTATAAGGTGTAATATAACAAATATACATAGCTCAAATCACTCTAATCATGATAATAATGCCTGAAATCAGTTGTCCTTAAAACTAATTTTATTCATTTCATTTGCCAGCACATACCAATTAAATTAAACATTAAAATGGCAACTCAATTAAAACAAAGAAAAATTTAAAGAAACTATCAAAATCTCAAAAAATGATGGGTACCATGGTTGTGTGGATGGAATGAAGACATATCAAACCTCTCCAAAGCAAAAAGGACAAAGAGAAGAAGAGGAAAAAACGACAAAAACGAGTGCCCTGGAAGGGAAAGACCAAACAATGACATGAGGTCACTCTCTAAGTGGCTAACCTATTGGCACTCAAACAACAAACAAATAAAGGGACAAAATGCAGGAGCGTTTGACGTCGTCACCACACAGCCATGAAACTCATATAAAATAATATAAAAATAAAATTAAAACATAATATTAAGACATAATATTGCACTTACAAAGAAACACACCAATTTACTTTTTTATTTTTTTTATAATAATTAATATGTTTATATTACTAGTAAGGGTGTGTTTTAACACTATTAAAAACAAGGAAGGCTAACTAAAACTTTTTCCTGAATTCTGATGGAAGTTGCCAAAAATAACTGGAAATCTGTTGAAAACATGTCCTTAACCTGTCATCCTAGCATAGGTAGGATGAAATTTAAGAGTATCTGCATGGCATGCATTGATGGAGATATAACTAAAAGGATCAACATCATACACACCATACAGACACTTAATAGGATCACAATAGCAAGATATAAAATATCTATTGGCAAGAGAACTGAGCCCCAACTTTTCAAGACAGTTTCATAATGTAGTTCCCCTCGGGTGCAGGAATGCAAGAACTGTCAAGTCTCTTTTGAATTTTTTTCAATATCCCTGATATGGCCTGCTTGATATGGCATCCATGCAGGATAGTCCCTATTCTCAAATAGATGCGCAAAGAGATGTAATATAATTTACTGGACATCGGCGTTCTACCACGACAAGACGCCTATAAACTCCAAGAAGTTCCTCGAGGTTCTAGATTTAATGTATTTAACATGGGGCCCCCCCCCCGAATTCAAATTTGAAGAAATAATAACGCCCCCGCGCCCCACACCCAAATATTTAAATGATTGTACAACATCCAAGGTATTGTTTTGAATTTTGTTCAATTTAATTCATGTTTTTATTGCGTGATATTGTATAAAGGAAGCCCCCCCCGCCCCCCTTAAAAAAAAAAAAAAAAAAAAAAAAACCCCCCCAGAACCCCCCCCCCCCCTCAATTTTTTTAAACCCCCCCCACCACCCGCCCCGGCCCCCCTCCTCTACAAAACCGCAGCAAAGTTCCAGTGAGGTAGATGTGGTAACAATAAGTGTGACAATGTGTCACAGAGACTACATCACTATAACAACAGTAGCCAGAAAACACCCACATCGTCCATTCTTACCATCACTAAAGTTCTCCGCGCAACCACCCAGGGAAACAGTGAAGTATGAACCTGACTGCACATAACTGGGTTAAACCACATCATGTGGATGAGTCAGTACAATTCAACTCAGCAAAGGAGATATAACTGCTGAAGCAACAGATGCCATTGTAGTGCAGACATCAGAGATAATGGACTTAACAGGGATGCTTAAGCTCCGCATGTTTGATATTGTTTCGTATTACGCGAGCTCTAGTTTCTTCTATCCTCTGTGTCAAGACCCCCTCCCCCCTGTCTGCAGTAGAAAGCTGGTCCATTTAGGTCACTGAGCGGTTGGAGATCTTATGTCAGCATGTTTGTGTGCCTGTCTCTCTGAGGTATACTTGTATAACTCATTTCTTACATATTGCTTGTTTCTGTCCGAGTTGTGCCTTCCTAATTTGCGACTAAATTCTAATGTCAAACAACTGTGATATACATCAATTGCTAGTACACAATTTCAGACAACTTAGAGAATAATTTAAATAGAAATTCAAACTTAACTATATTGTTACCAAGTGAAAGAAGAGAAAGACAACCCGTTTGCCTCCCATACTAAGATCGTATGGGGATTGGGGATAACCTGATCGTCCCAAACTGTAATCTGTTGCAGAGACGCCATGTTTGGTATAATTACATTCTTTAAGTCCAATACCTAAATTTAATTGGTCAAGCTATGAGTTGAAAAAAAGTATATATTATATTTATATTTTTGCGAGACGCACCCATAGATTTTCAACTCAACCGAGACCATTAATTGATATTGGCAAACACAAAATCCAATTTTATCATATTATGTTTTGGAATCTTGTTCCTATATACTATACACACTTCATTTTAAGAACTTTAGCTTTGTCAATTCGTGACTGGGAAATATTGCTCTGTCAAAAAAAAATTCCCTGTCTACACTCTTCCAGATGACGATTTTATCCGCTGGTGTGATGTTTTATAGAGATCCAGTTTAAGTAATTATCTCCATTTCGTGGCGGACGTCAACAAAAAAATGTTTCAACTTCAAGATTCCCGCGAGTTGCTCTTTGCCTACTAAGTACAAGTTATGTACCATGGCCATAGGCCTTACTGAAGAGTGACATTGGCATCAAGTGATGACCTGAAATCTTTACTCACCAGCGGGACTCTCTCGGTGTGGGCATTATCCACACCTTTAATCAATCCCTTTATTTATCGTTGCAAACCTCCCGGCAAATCTACTTCCACCACATAAGAATTTGCCATCTCGCTAGGTAAATAAAACAAACGGTCCTTGACATGAATCGATGAACAAAATTGACATGACCGGAAGTCATGCACACGCTCGCATTCTGGGGCACAAATTAGCCTAATCATTGTGGCCCTCACTCGACATTATGCCCGTTTATTCAACGCAACACTGGCGGCAGCGGTGGGGCCAATGCGGATACCATCGCAGTTGTATACTAGCGAGTTCGTTTGCGCATGCGCTTTAAATACTATCTCGTTACGAGGGGCACAGACGTAAACTGCATTATGAATTTGTTCTGTTTAAAATTCAATGAAAGTTCAGGGGGATTGTTGTCCAAAGTTTTTGGAAGTATTTGGGCCCCAAGTTTGAGAGAGAGCGTAGATTATTTAGATTGTTTGTTTTTTATTGTTTTCAATTGTGTAAAGTAATATAGGACGGAGATTCTCCGATAATAATGGGTGAAATTGGACACCAATATCAGTTTTGAGACTCCAGCGATTGACTGATTCACCAGAGTTATCGGTTTTAAAACATGATACAGACCAAGTATAGAGACGAAGGATTCTCAAAGTATAATACTGGCTTAAATTAGCCCAAAGGTTTGGCACTAGCTTTTTAAAATCAACTGGAGTTGTTGTTAAAAAGGAAGAACAGGACAGAATACTTAGTCATGTACACTAAGGTAAATACGATCACTTCAAATCTAGACAACTACGGCTTGTTGTTTGAACAAACAATGGACTCTGACTTTAATGGCATCTTCTAATGGGATTTCAACTTTCTTGAATTTATTATTACCTTATAGGGCATATGGCAACAGCTGTTGTAAACAAAGGTTGGTACAAGCTGTAGATTGAATGCCGGCTGGTTGAAGAAACCCTTCAGGGTGAAGTTTTATAAAGACGAAACAAAAACAAGTCATTTTTTTAATGAAACCAGATATTAATTTGAGGGTTGACAACAGAGGACGTTACTCAGCACTGAAGATATTAAAGAATTTCCTTAATTCTGCTGTAATCCTGCTTTTGAGAAATGTGATGTTTACTATTTTCTACTAAAATTCTAATCATTACTCAAAATGTAAACATCTAAAAAAGCTCGTATATGGTACTGTAAGCAAACCTATAAACAAAGAACAATTTTTAATTAGGAACAGCAGAATTTAAAGAAATTCTTTAAATTTCTTTCAGTGGCTGAAGTTAATTTCTTCTGTTTGTCAACCCTCGATTTGTCATAACTCATCAGTCCCATGATCCATTGCCTAGTAAAAATACATGAAAACAGGACCATTTAATTTTCATGTTGATAATCCACATAATATTTAACTGGGGAATTTTTTCTTCTGCAAATCTGACAATTGCATAAAGCTTTGTTGAAGTTCTTATTTCAATTCAATAGTGCCTATTTCAAGTGTCATGTTTGTACCTTTTAACACGAAAGAAGAGCTTTATCGTTGAAATCCAACAAAATACATGTAAACTTTCAAAATTGGATGCCTTCTAAAAATCAGAATTCATTTTGCAGATACAGTAAAAAGCTCAATAATTTTCTTATTTTGCTTAAAAATGTTTTAATTTGCCTTTATAATTTGCTGGCTGGTCGGGGGGGGGAAGGGGGGGGGTGGGGGGGTGTTTAAATCGGGGGCGAACCCGTCTCCCCCAATGGTTGTAATGAAATCCGACGAGATGGTAGCTGGTTACGCTGGTAGAACTAAAAAGATCTACCTACAGGGGCGTCGGCTCTGGCCGACTAATGACGGCCATCCAGCGCATTGACGTCAGTAGGCATTGTCAATCATCTTGCACCAATAAATCCTCACACAGCAACTGTGAATGTGAGGTGATATATACTATACTACTAAATAAATAGGTTAGGTAGTAATTATTGGATAATTAAAAAGAGATTTGTTTTGCCTGTCCGATATCATTGGTCTGTCGCAATATTTTGAAAAGTTGTGATCTCATTCTAGACCAGCCCATGCAATGAAGCTGATGGGTAACTCTACTTACTGCATCTAAAGGTATACAGAGTATCATAGGTCTTTCTGTCCCAAGGTAGTCCCCGTGAAGTCACTTGCCACCCTGTAAGATATGGGATTTGTATAAGACTATCAACTTGAAGAAAATGTGAAGTTTGGAAAAAACAGTTGCTGTAGCGTGAATGGACAGGGTTCTACTGCTTTTGGGGCATAAAACACGAGAGGAGAGTTTGGGTTTGATAACTTTTGGTGCTGTGTCCCAAATCTCTTTTTTTTTGTCCGGAACCATTCCGCTGAGATCTAATTGAGTTCTTAATTCTGGAGATTAATCTGCTATCAAAGCTGTTGATTAAAATTAGTATTCACTCTAGCCGTGGTTCAGTTAGACCGTGGATAGTACCGTGTCCTTTGGAGGGGACCTCGCATGGATGGACAGAGATCAAGCCATATCTACACTATCGTACAGGATGCAGAACATGTTGATGTACTTAAGAAAATTGGAATTGGTAATTCACAATTGAATGTAATAGTCTAACACATACTATTCTTGATCAACTTCATCACATCCTAAATAATAATCATATTGATATATTAGGGCTTTAGGTGAAACCTTTCTTGATGATAATATTGATGAGTAATGATATTAATATTAGTGACTATTATTTGTATAGACATGATAGAAAACGTGCACACACATGTTACACTGAAGATGTTCGTCGTGGTGGTGTAGCTTTGTATATTAATCGTAATTGTTCTCACATAATTCAACAGACTTAACTCTGACATGCTTGAAATCCTATGTTGAAATCACTCTCACAAATGTAAACTCATTTATTGTAATCTTAAGGGTACAGGCCACCATGACCACCTATTGACCTATTCACACCCCTGAATGCAATATTCGACTCAATTGAACTTGAGCAAAATTACATGTTTAGAGGTTATTTAAATTGGTGATCTACCATCTTCAACACCACAATGTTATACTCGTAAACTCATTATATATGTAAAAGTTTATCGTAATTAATCAGATACTCCCAACCTAGAAATTACAGAATCAAGGCTGACACTAATGACCTTATGGTATTGTTCTAACTCAGAAAAATATCTGATTCAGGTGTTATTCAGTGGCATTAGTGATCATTCTATGACTTATGTTCTCTGGAGTAAAACTAAAAATAATAATACTGTATATAATCATACTGATACTAATAATCAATATCAAAATATAAAAGGTTCTGTTCCTATGCTAAATTTGATGAGCAGGCATTTCAGGACTTAGAATCAATCAATGGGAATGAGTATTTCAATTCAGTGGTGATGTTAACACCGTGTTGAAGTATTTGAAAAACACTTTGTGGATGTTATCAATAAACATGCTCCTCTAAAAAATCAGCGTGTTCGGAAGAAATAGCACCTGGTAAAGATATATTATTAAAACTTATGCGGGCGAGGGAAAACTTAATTATCAGCCTATTAAAATAGGCAATGATTCTATTCAGTGGAAGGGATCTGTGATGCTAGAAATAAATGTAATGATTAATTCGCAAAAGTAAAAAGATTTAAAATAAAGGTATGTGAAAATAAAAATAACATTAAGAAACCTGGAGAAACTTAGAAATGTTATTCCTTCTAAACCTTAAACATTCAATTATCACTGTCCTGAATATCAGATGATGGGACCTGTAAATAATCCTAAAGATAATGCCAATGCACTAAACTCTTATTTTGTTCAAGTAGGGCCTAAACTATCAGCTAAAATTGACACTCCTTCAACTATTATTTTGTATTATGTTACTGATGATATGTATTACAATCAGACATTTAATTTTTGTACATGTTACCTGATGATTATGTGTTTAAATATTACTCCATTACCGATAATAAAGGTACAGATGTGACGAACATTCCTTCCAGACTCTTAAAAATAGCTCCACCAGTTATCACACCTATTGCAACATATTGGGTTAATCCACTCTTTCACCAGTTGCACTTTCCCAAACAGTTGAAAAGGGCCTGTGTAATTCCAGTTTTTAAGACAGGAGACCCTGCAGATCCCGGAAATTATAGGCCAATATCCATTCTTCATGTTATTTTAAGTTATTGAAAGAGCTGTATTTGACCAATTCTACAAATACCTCAATGATAATAATTTAATTAGTACTAAACAGTCAGGCGTTCGTCCATCAATCAACCGCAACTGCA
>JAMKCH010080688.1:0-45051 GCA_023653785.1 Ophioderma brevispina | reverse complement strand
AATACGTACCAGCTGGAACGACTGCTACGGATATGATAACCTATAAACTGGAGTTGATGAGGTCTATGTTACAAAAGTAGAATAATAATTGCGGGAACACAGGGTCCCAGCACAGGGAGGATGAATTAAAAGGAAAAAAAATAGGTAAATTAACACCCTTTGGAATTCCGGTTGCGAGTGCAAAATTTTACTGAAATTACCAATTTTAGCGAACTACAGGAAAGACAAGACAACGTTCCTTCAGATCGCTTCCGTTTCACAGCAGTGATCGCCTGCATTTCAGTGATCGCTTCCATTTCACTTTCAGTGATCGCTACCGTTCACCGTCAGCTAGCCGGGAGCCCGCGCAATGCGCGGGCCTCCCGCTATCTTACTATAATAACTAAAGGACATTCCCCCCCCTCGACTTTGAACTTTTGGTGTTGATATGACTAACACTAGCAATTTCAGAAACAAAATGGCACTTTGAATTTGGGAAAATAATGATCTTGCTTTTAATTACATAATAAGCAGTGATAGTAAACATCCATCTCATTTATTTATTTAAGGAGTGTTTTCCGTAGCCGTATACGGCTACCTAACCCCAGGGTTCCGTAGCCGATACGGCTTATACCAAAACGGGGGCTTTGTGGGTGTTTAGGGTCGCCGTATACGGCTACAGAGCGTGTCCACAGTGGAGCTGGTTATATAGCCGGACACAATCATGCGTGACGAACCATCCATGCCACACTTCCTGTACGACCGTGATTGCAACAAGAGATTTCACATATCCTGTGTCCCTAACAAATCGAAAGTACTGATTTTTGCCCTTATGTAAAGCTTTTCATAAACAATATCCCCATCTAGAGGATTGAAGCTGATGCAATGTTCTTTGGTAGCAAAAATTTGGCAATTTCTAATTTCGTATAGGAGCATATATGTTTTAAAAACTTGAAATATAAGCAATTTAGTAATTAGGATCGCACGGAGTTTTGGACTTCCCGCATCTGTGCACCAAAGATTCTCTTGGAGCAAGGTGCGAATTATTCTAGTACAATGCCTAGTCCAATAAGTATGTTTTTAATTGCTTTTAATAATCCCATCTCTCTTATTTACTGTTTGAGATATATATTTTTTTTAAGTGGAAACATTAAATCGGATAAGAGATTTCAGTTGGAGAAGTTACATTTTCGATCATAACATAACGTTTGAACGGAAGCTCCGATTGTCGTCAACAAAAGCAACAGAAAGGTCACTTCTTTCTTCCTCAGTTTCAAGTGTAGTTTATATTTTAGGCACTCTGAAGGGGTTAAATTCCACTTAATGATAAATCGTCTATAAGACAAACGATATTACTAAAATCCGGAGACGAATATAACTAAATATATAATTCGTCTCAGATAAAAAAAAAATAAATAAAGTAGATTAAGATAAGAAGGTAACAAATTAATAAATTAAAAAGTGACAAATAAAAAATATGAACAAATATATATAAATAAAGAAATAAAAAAGTATCAAAAAAACAAATGGCTGTCCTTTCCGACCGACCCTTAACTTTAATTTCCACAAGTCCAGAAATTTGTTTTCTTTCAAGGATTTTCCACAATGTAGGGGAAAGCGGGGTAATATGGACCCCCGGGGCTTATTGACCCCCTTGTACTTTTAAACTGTGGGATTGTAGGAGTGTTCCTCCTAATGCTACTTGAAAGAACTCATTTGACAACTGAAATTCAGTTATTAACGGAGTAGTGCCCTTAAAGTTATAAGACATATTTTAAAATTAAAATTTTCAACAAAACAGCAGTTTTCTTCTTTATGTCATGATGCTTTAAACTCCCCATTTTATCTTGAGCCTCGGTCTGGAGGGTTGTTACCATGCAACATAAGTACTACTGCCATTCCCCATGTACGTACTGAATCGGATTCCTAGCGTACAACAATCTACAATTAATTAAAAAACGGCTGGGATAATTGGTGTATTTGTGATCTGGGGGTAATATGACACCCTATATTCCATTTAGAACATTAGTGGGGGACGGGGCAATAATGGACCATATTAGTCCGTCAGTCCCCTCCCTATTCAAATAACAGGTGTCCATATTGCCGGACGCAGGGGTAATAAGGACCCTTTGCAAAAAAGATTTGAAAGCCTAATATCTTTTAATTTGTAGAGATTGAGATTGAAATATCTTTTGGTCTTGTAATACCTACCAATGAACCAAAGCTTTTCAAAGTCATTAAAGACCAAATACAATCTTGGAAATTACGATCCTTGCTTAAGGGTCCGTATTAACCCCCCTCTTTACCCTAACTTACTACCCAAAATAGCGTCCTTCAACAGTTTCACATCATCACGTAAATTTTTGAACACAAAAAATGAAGTTTTAAAAAATCCTTTATAGAAAAAATACAACATTTTTAAAAACGGTTCTTTGCGACACCACTTGCGACAGACCGCGAGGACAGATCGACTATCTAGCGAAACTGAGTACGGTATACAAAAGTAACATTTTTTGCCTATGTAAGGAATTCTTTTATCTTTTAATGAAGGCTTAAATGTTTTAACTTTTCCAACGATATTTTAGCCTATGAAAAGAATATGGAATACTGTGACTCATGACCTTCCCACAAAAGCCGAACCTCACAACCATTTACCAAGATGCAGCTTTGGTAAATAATTTTTGTCGACTATCTACAATTTGAAAAGAGACAAATATACAGAACAGAAAAACAACTTGGATTGTTTATATTGCTAAAATTAATGGCTTTAAATAAATCTGACTGGATATACAGTTTTGGACAGTGAGCGAAACACACCTCACATAACTTGTGTGTAAATTAAATCCACTCTATCTATATTCTGTAGTGTCTTTTTCCGAGCTAAGACTTCTATTTCTCTTCTTTGAAATCTGCCCAATTTGGCAGTTTTTTACATACATACGGCAGGAATAATCCGACATTTACCGAGATGTTTTCAACAAATTCCAAACTGCTTCAAAATAAGATTGTATTTCATTAACATTATTTTTAAGATAAAATAACTTCTGATGATCGGTTTAGCATGCACGTATCACTTGCCCATCGTTCACTCATTGAACAACCACTGATTGCAACTGAATGATATGTCAAATTAGAACGCATATAGCAGTACAACACCGTACAGTCGTGGTTTGAAGCGCTACCATTTACTTCAAAGCAATCTTTGTTATTCTACAAATACAGTGCACGTCAAATGCTTTTGAAACAAAGAGTAAAGCAAAATTGTTTTTCAAACAATTTCCATTCACATTGAATCTGTGTCTGGTGTCTTTAAACAATGCAATATGTTTTCGTAAAGAGGAAAAACCTTGCATATTTTTGAAGTCGAATTGCTCCAGACCAAAACAAACCTCCGGGCACCGGCTGCGCCCTCCTGAAAGGAAACCAGACCTTCAATCCCCGTACAATTTCATCCCAGAGACATTTCATCCCCGCTACGATTCATCCCCGAGACATTTCATCCCGCGAACATTCACCTGGCACTTCCTCTCCCCGTAAACACTTTCAATCCCCGTACACTTTCCATCCCGTATAAATATACGCTTGAATGGAGTTTTGCATTGTACAGACTGTTAATTTAATGCACTGGGACTATAGCATAGAGTGATTTGGGCGGAGATTGGGTGTTGATGTTGTGCGTTTATGATTGGAAGGTGGGGGACTGTCAGGTGTCGGGGAGACAGGCAGTACAGTTAGTAAGGATACTGAAGGGATTGTCGGTAAAATGATTGAAAGCGTGCAATGCAATAGGAATTGTGGGTGCCGGCCTCTGTGTGAGTGTCAGTGTGTGTTTACAGTACACAGTAAAAGCCTGAAAAATAATAAAACCTCTGAGGGTATGTGGGTAGGGGAGGTATGTTGTTATTGAGAGGGCCGGCGGTGATAGCCGACGAGAGTTTTGTCTTTTTTGACTTGTCAAATTTCCATGCATAAAAGAATAACTGAAATACGATATTATACCAAAGCAGCTATTAAAAAAAAATTGTTCCATTATAATTTACCTGGTGACGTAATCGACTTGGATTTTTTTTTTCATGTTACATATACCCAAGAATTGATATTTTAAAAAGACTATCACAGTCTTTCTTTTTTTTGTTTTTTTCTTTTTTCTTTTTTTTTTTTCATTTTGTTGTTTTTGCTTTCTCTGGTGTTTGTGTGTTTTAATTTGTTTACTTTTATTAGTGGGGATAAAACGTTATAACCATCAAATTTCCGGTTATGGTTAATAGTATAACCATAAAGGTCCGATTTGAGGTGTTATACGGTTCTTTTGCCTTACTTTATTTACATATATTTAGATCCTATCGTGGGTATATGCCGAGGGCCTATATAAGAAATAATTATATTACTGAACACAAAAAGAAACTAGGTGTGTGTGTACGTGCATACCTAATTTCATATTTATATTAAAATTGTTAATAAATAAATAATTAGAAATAAAATTATTAATATTAATTTATAAATCGTAAAGTAAATTTATGAATTGATAGTTTTAATCCAGTAACAGGATAAAGATAATAAGTGGAGGAAACTGAACAAAACAGAAAACTTTTATTAATGTTCTTTTGGGTTGGTCTATGGTATTTAGTTGTCCAAGCTGATAATAGCCACAGATTCCTCTGTCATATTCTTAGCTTCTTCCAGATATGTAAACTGAAAATACGTAGTAGGTCTACATCTAACACTTTCATCCCCGAGAACTTCATCCCCGTATATATACGTTTGAATGGAGTCGTTGCATTGTACAGAATGTTAATAATTGAATGACTGGGTAAGCACAAGTGAGAATGGTGGCGGCGGGGAGGTGTTTGAGTGGGGCTGTGAGTTATTGATTGCATGTACGGAGTGTGTGTAAGGGGAAGGAAAGGTCATGGATTGTGAAAGAGGATGGTGTTGCTGGTTCTGTTATTAATGAATAGTGCAATGGGAAACGAGATGTTGTGTTTGTGTTAGGGCTATATGTGTGGAGGTGTTTATAGACACAGTTGAATAGATAGGTGTGAGAGTCGGTTGAAGGGATGATATGTTGTTAATTGAGAGAGCCGGGGTGTGGTGTTGTAGTTGTTGCTTTTGTTCCCGATTTTCATTGCATTCAAAGATTAATGAAAATACGAAATTATACCATAGCAACTATATTAAAAAAAAAAAAGATTGTCAATCATAATTACCTTGTTACGTTCTCGACTTGGATTGTTTTGTTCATTTTACTCTTATAACCAAGGTTTAAGTTGTCCCATTATATTTACAGTAAATTGTAGGCGTTTGTCATTAATTTCAGTTAGTCGTACTATATAATAAGGACACCATTTATTGTTCCCCATTGAATTTATTCTTAAATATTAACGAGGTCATGTTTTCAGCCTCAACCATCGGAAAGAAATAAGAGGAAGAAGAAGAAATATTCAAATATATTTTTGTAATGTTTTAAGAGCACAATTTAAAAAAACCCCCCTTTCTTTTTTTCATTTTTATTCAAAAAAAATAAAAAAATTAAAAAAATTAAGTTTTTATTTTTTTTCCGTGACAAATACATCAAAAAAAAAAAAAAAAAAAGAACAGAAAAGCAAAAACTTAGTTCAAAAGTTTCAGAATAAGATATTTAAAAAGATGTGGGAACCCCCACCCCCCAACGTATCTTCTTTTTTTCTTTTTTATTCTGTTGTTTTTGCTTGTTTGTTGTGTTTGTTTTGTTGTTATTTTATTTGTTGTTACTTTATTAGTTGGATATAGTATAGCCCTAAAGGTTCAAGGTTTAGATATATAGCTATAACCATTTGAAAGGTACGATTTGATGGTTAAACGGTTTTTGCCTTCTGTTATTTATATATATATTTGGTCGATTTTCAGAAAACGGTTGCATTTTGCCCCGGGGGGGGCTGTACTCGACCCCAACATTGGGTTACGGGTGTGCGTCCACCGAGGTTAAAAAAGCGACACCAATGTTTTATAGTGACCAAAATTGTACAAAAAATTGACCAATATTTATAGTGGTTCTGAAATTTCAACCCCATTTATATAGTTGGCTTTGAAATTCGACCCATTTTCATAGTAATCTTACCAAAAAATCGGCCCTATTTCATAGGAACCTTTTCAAAAAATCAGAAAAAAAATTCACCCTTTTTTTTTTTTTTTTTTTTTTTAAAAAAAAAATTGAAAATTGACCCATTTTCATAGTAAAATTGCGACCCCCAAAAATGAAAAAAAACTGCATCCCCCATTTAGATAGTAGGATATACCCTCAAAGTGCACCCAGCTTTATAGTAAGCCTGTGGGAAAAATGGACCCATTGGATAGTAAGGCGTGAAATGTGACCCATATCGGCGGCACCATATGTACCTACCCTTTTCCATGGTACCCCCCCCGGGGCCCATTTTGGAGGTAAAAGGAACTCCCCAGAAAAATTGTCTCAAAATTGTATGTTTTTATGTTGTAAACATTTGCGTATTCAATATTATACGGGAAAATAAGATGCCCACAAAACTTCGTCCGTTTCTGCACCGTATGCACACAAACATTTCGTACCGCAAAAGATACTAGGGTTTATTATGTTATCCAAATTTTAAATCAACCAAACATATGCCAACAAAGGGTTGATGGGGCACAATTTTCTTTGTACGGCACAACAGTTAACGTTGGAGTAAGAGTAGGTAGTAGCAAACTATATATGGCCAAATGCAGCTCAACAGCTCTATCACAATATTACGTTTGTTCCAATAAAGAATTGTTGAAAAGATCTTATTAAAGAAAGACACAAAATTTTCGGGACATGCACCGTTTGGATCTAAGCAGCGGCCGAGCACAAACAATACTGAACACAGGAAATGAAACTAATATAAAAAAAGTTGTTTTTGTGTCATGATTAGATATAGATGTCTGCATAAATACATGTATGAAATATAAATGTTATGAATATGAATTATTAATGTAAATGAAGGTATAAATTGAAAAATTATAATATTTAATTTTAATCACAATTTAATGGGTTATTAAAGATTATAAGGAAACTGAATACAAAAGAAACTTGTTACACTTTTTTTTGTGTCAGTATAATTTGTGATATGGTATGTTGTATTTGTCAAAACTGATACAGATTATTCTGTCATATTTCTTCAGAACCGCTGACCATCATAATTGACTCTAAACCTGAAAAAACGTTAGCTAATGACAATGCGATGATCCGCTTCATTGTTACATCTGTATGATAGTGATCATTATAGAGTGAACCGAATATTGACAATCAAAAACATTTTTCTCAGCGGAATACGTTGTGAAAGACTACGGTATAGATAATATATATAATAAATAAATATAAATAAGAATAATAGAATTATACGTGGGGAACCACGTAAAGGTCGACAGTTCTACATGGACTGTGAAAAACAGCAAAGATGGTATTGCTCTGAATTGTGAGCGGGATTAACTTTAGATCAAAACCCCGTATCAGAGCTATAAACACTTAGACATGAAACGCGAAAAACGCGGATGAAATAAAAACGTATATAGCATTTGATATAGGACTATATTACACATAATCTTGGAGTATAAACAAAACAAAAGATCGATCTATGAGTACCCAATTTAAGAAAAGCATGAATCAAAGACAAATACAGAGACATAATAATTATAGGAACATAATGTGATTAAGAATCAAAATCTAAGGTAATTGTAAAGAAAATAATAAATCGCAAAGGAAAATAAGGGAAGATTTTTTTTTTGATTATTGAAAACAAAATTACAAGTACAGGATAAAGAGGACTATATGAATAAGTAAAACAAACTATTACTCTATACGACTTTATTTTTTGTACAGAAAAAGGGATGGAAAAAGTACACTGGAAAATGAAAATGATAAACGTAATAAATTGTTTGCAAGTGACCACATTAATGGGTCATCGTGGCACATCCGGAAGTTTTAAACTTCTACATGTATCACAAGTATGCAGGAAGAGGCGAGTAGTCAGTATATATTGAGAGTTTACGAAAATGAGACCATAAAGACAATTTGACTACCATTTTACCAATAATGTATTTACTTTTTTAAATGTATTACTTTTATTAAATTTGTTTATTTCTTTTGGATTTTTTTAAACTAATTTTTGTTTTTGCATTTGTAGAACTTTTTGTTTAACCCGTAGTATTTTTGTTTATTATTTTGATTTTTAGTGCAACGTGTTCATTGCAAAATTGTGTTACTTACAACCATGTCATATATATTGTATCTGATTTGGGGCCAAATGCCCTTATTTGTTTAGGTGTGCTGGTCCGTTTCTTTTGTCTTTCCCTCAATTGTTACGGTGTTAATTAGATTGCATATGATTAATGTTTAAATTATGGTATAAAAGAAGGACGATGTATGTAATAAGAAAATTGTAAGTTTATATAGGTGTAACTGTAATCTGATCTGTAATTTGGTTGATTTTCTGCATTGTATGATATGATTTATACTTGCATTTTTTCTTCCGTTTTGTCGTTTATTTCATTTCGTGTGTCCCTCTGCAAGACCGCGCATGTATTTTTTTTGGTTGTGTTAAATTGTTTTTGTTTGTAGTTTTATTAATCTTTAATTGGTTTATATCTTTATGGAATAATGTAATTGTAATCTTTGTATAATGATTTGCATTATATTTTGTCAAGCAAATTATGTAATATGTTTTTTAACAACTTAATTGTAGTTCTTGATTTCTTTGAAAGAGAACTTTCAAGATAATGTATTTAATAAATTGATATAGTGAATTGGTAATCTGTTTGAAATTTTTAGATGTTTTTGTACTTTTTATTTACTTGGTTATAAACAAAAAGTAAAATTTTGTTTATTTCTTTATCAATTAGTTTTGTAAAGACGAATAATTTTTTTTGTTTTTATAAAAGAAATACAAGGTAAATAAGAAATTGTTTGTTTATAGTGTTTGTTGTTGTAACTGCAACGTGATCTGGAATTTAGTTAACTATTCTGAATTTTATTACCAATTTACTTGCATTTGTATTTGTATTGTTATTTTGGTTGACCAAAAACTTTGAATGCTAATTAGTTACTTCAGTTTTTACTTTGTTTTTTAATCACAAATTTGTTTGTAGAAGACTAAATTTCAAGAAATTTTATGAGTTTATACAGTGTACTGTAATCTTTATCTTAATTTTGGTATGTAACGTAATTGATGTATTTTTACTATTTAGATCTTGGTAAGAAATGCAATTGATTTTTAACTTTTATGCTGGTAATATTTTCAATGTATCATTTGAAAGTTGAATTAGGCCTAGCATTGATGTTTAAGTAATTTGTCTTCCCTTTTTGTCCTTTTATTTATTTTTTTGGTTAAATTGTTTTTGTTTTTATTGTTATTCTTTAATTTGGCTTTTAAATTTATTTAATAACGTATTTGTAATCTTTGTATGATTGTTTGCATTGTATCTTGTCAAGACATTTGTGTAATATGTTTTTAACAACTTAATTGTAGTTTCTTGCTTCTTTTCACAGAAATTGGGTATCAATTGATTAGTGCAATTATAATCTGTTTGAAATTGGTTAAACAACATTACATTTTGTTATTTTCTTATTATTTTTTTTACATTATAGGTTTGCAGACCTAGTTTAAGAAAATTGTATATGGGTTTTATATGTGCATCTGTAGTGATTGCCATTTCTGTATGTAACTTAACCCCGTGTATTTGTAGTTATTCTTGGTGGGAAATTCAATTTGTTTCTAATGTATGCCCTGGACCTCGTTGCACTCATTGATATTGTAATAAGAAATTGTATTTCTATAGTGTAACTGCATCAAGGTGATCTGGTAATGTTGCCCGAGTCATGTACATAATTTTAAAACCTTGCAACAAATTAAATTTTAAAAAATCTCGAGGGGTGCACTATTAATCAATTGGCCATGTCTCTTCTAAATGCAAATAAACATCACATTTTTGAAGAGTGCCTCCATTTTGGAATTTGAGATGATATTTTGCACAGTTATTTGGTAATTGTCTAGGAAAGAGTAACTATACAGGTAGACCTGCGAACGAGAATGCTCAAAATGCATTTTTATCTACAATGCGAATTTGTATTGGTATCCCAGATTGAGGAGATATCCATACATCTCCAACCCCCAATTTTTTCAAACCCTGGTTTTTTGCATATTCGGAATTTTGCTAATGTATTAGATCACACCTGAAGTGATTAAGTCGAATACGCCGTCTTTCAACAATAGACATTTTTGAGCTTATAAACCTTCACAGTTATAGTTTACCAGCAACAATTAGCATGCAACTGTGTAAATATCTCGCAATTTTTTGGAAAATTGGTGGCGCTCTTCAAAAAATGTGCTATATTGCTTTTAACAACTTGGTATTTTGTGCTAATTCACTAACTGAGTGATAACACATAGGTAAGTCATTCAAATATGTCAAAAAAAAAAAACGTTAAAAAAATTGCAGATTCTTCTTTCTGCCATTGTCCTTATGATGTTGAGATAGTAGATTCCATTCTTTCTTTTCTTTCTACGGTGTGGGACCGCGAAAGGGTCACAAAACAAAAATGACCAAAAAGGTTCAATTATTGTAAGCCTACCATATCAGTAACCAGCTGCTTAATATTCTCAGAAACGAAACAGTCAGTGCCCCATTTGATTACGCCTTTATTCCGTCAGAGTATAAATGTTGATAACTTGAAAAAAAAAAAAGGGGGTAATAAAGCGATAATCCACGGGTGCACTGAGCCTGTTTCGTTTTGTTTCGTTTAAATGAATATATAAGCCGTAACCACTATAAAAAAAGGGCGATAAAAATTTCCTTATATGCCATTTCATATGCCCTCACAAAATTCCCACTCCAACTTCCAGTAAGGCCTTCAAAGCCCTCACATTGTCAAGGAGAATGGAATCATATCTACGACAAAAATAAAAGCTAATACATATGCACATGCCATTATCCAAGTGAAACTTGGGGAATTGGGCTCTTGAGTGAAAGAATCCAATGACATTTTCTTTACTCCAAGATACAAGATCATGCGAAGTTAAGCATTCAACAATATCTCCCAGCTAGTGCATATACAAAGATACAGGGTTTAGAATTTTGCACCGCGATCGGCAGTAAAAGCCGGCGATGAAGCTTCTCTCTCATCTTTACAATTGTTAAAACTAACTTGAAAGGTAATTTATTTTAGTGATTATTCATAAAAACAAAGTGGCACATACATGGTATGTTGGTACTTTTGGTATTACTGAGAATAAGACTAAGTAAAGAGTGTAAGTCACGTCAAAACAAGTGAAGCATCCACAATATCTCCCAGCTAGTGCATATACAAAGTTACAGGACTTGCAGAATTTTGCAAACCGCGATCGGAGCAAAAGCCGGCGATGAAGCATCATTACATTGTTAAATCTAGTTTAAAGGTAATTTATAATTATAGTGATTTAATTCCTAAAAACAAACGTGGCGCATACATTGTATGTGGTACGTTTGTATTACTGCAATACGACTCGTACAACCGTGTAAGTCACTCACTGAGAGTCCGATCGAACCTGGCGATCGCCTTTGCGACATCCCGCAATATGCCTACTTTTGCCGGGGTACCAAGAACCACCCTCTGGACGTATACACCAGGTGGCGTCCTACTTTCTATCTTCCTTAATTTTTTTTATTCCAATTTCGCTGGTTTTATCACTTTGTTACATTAAAAAAACGAAAATCAATTATTTTTAGGGGAATGAAATGTCGTCGGGATGAATCGTCGCGGGGATTAAATGTCTCGGGGATGAAAATGTACGGGGATGAAGTTTCTAGTCATTCCTTGAAACATTGTTAAATTAGTACGATGTCCTTACGGATGGCTACGCGGCTACCGAAAACACTCCCTGTGCTATTATTTAACCGTCATACGGCTACCGAACCCTGGGTTTAGGTAGCCGTATACAGCTACCGAAACACTTCGTTTTATTTAAAACATTACAAGAAACTTGTATGCAACTTAGTTTAGTTGAACTCGCAACTCACCTCCACAGACCTCAGCCAGTCAGCCTCAGGCCGCGCCTGAGGATGGATGGACTTAGCTAGTCAACTTGTTAGAGTACATTGCTACAATTTCAGATACTATCTAAATCATGCATGAAAAGCAGAAGAATTTTTGGCACGGGTTTTCAAAATACCTAAACTTCGATCTATTTCCTGAAATATTGGACTTTGAACTCATTCTTCCTGCTTGTGCTATAGTTCAGCCTGTATGACGAATTTCTTTTTAGCTATTGTATGAACAACATTAAGTCACTATCAGTGTTTGTCCAATTCCCCCAAAAAATCGAAAAAGTCATCAAAATCTTTCGCATGTCGTAACAAGTAGTAACATAATCCTGCAAATGATAAGGCCAGAAGCAACCAATAAGACAAAATCGAATAATTAGTAATTACTGTCCGTACAGACACACTAGACACTCAACACGTAATGAGCGTCATATCTTTGAATACTGCCATTTTCTTCTTTCTGTTAAAGTGCATTTCGTGATTCCGCACCCTTCCTTTTGAGTTCATTTTTCCAATCTAGATATCCTTGAGAAAAGCGTATTCACAAAATTGAGTTGATTCCGATCTTGCGGTTTTGTGTTATGAGGGTTGCCTTGTTTTTCAAACGGTCCCATATGCCACTGTGCAGTAATTTATGTCTGTTTACAAAATTTTGAAAAAAACGGGGGGGAGGGGAAGGGTGGAATCTTCCCCTGTGGGGAATTTTCGCCCCCTAAAATGATTTATTTTCCATTTTCTTCCCATGTTTGAATTGACATTGAAACAAATCGGGCCTATACAATACTAACAAATTTTAATATTTGCTCAGAGGCGAGTTAACGCAATATTGGCACATTTTTGAAGAGCGCCCCCAATTTTCAAAATTTGATATTTTTACACAGTTACGTGGTCGTTTCCTAGGAACTTAAACCTGCGAACGTGAATGCTAAAAAATGCGTATTTATCCCAAAATAAGCGATTTTGTAATTAGAATTGGGATCCCAGATTGACTTAACGGCAGAGCTGGAAATGCAACGTTTATGTCCGTCCATGATGAAATAGTGCCTCCTCGAGAAAATAACCAATAACTTGACTTGCCCTAACTATTAAAACACTAATGGATGAGCGTAGACACGTACATGGCACTATTTCCCGGCTATTTCACATTGGAAGGCCGTTCCAGCAGCCGTTATTATCGGGGATCCCCGATAATCAATTATTCTGTACAAAATTCCTTTGTTGTGTGACACATATACATTTTCGCGGCTAACCATTCACAGGTATAGTTTACTAGCCAGTTACCAATGCAACCATGGTAAAATCTCCAATTTTTGAAAAATTGGGGCTCTCTTTCAAAACAAATGGCAATTGCTTTAAGGGGCGCATAAGGCACCGGGTACATTGTAGCGTAAAAAGGATATAAAAAATGACCTTGTTAGGCACGGAGGACCTATAGTAAGTTCCCCCCCCCCACCAATGCAAAATGCAACAAAACTTCTTTCCAATTTTTTTTGGTAATTGTGTAAAATTATACCAAAATTACTAGTACAAATCCCCTCTTCCTGATAGGTAATTTATTCATGTGCGGCCGGGATGTGTGGTCATGGATAACCGATTAATCATTGCACAATGGGACAAAGTCAGCTTGGGACCAAGTTTCAATACAAATCCCATTCACTTGCATGACTGGAGGGAAAATTGAATAGGATTTGTGTTAGCATTACTTGAAACTTGGTCCCAAGCTCACCCCCTGTCAGAACCAGGGGAGGACCCTGCGGGAATTAATTACATAGTAGGGGCTTGTGCCCTCCTACAATATACTAGCCTTGATCGAGGCTGTCTGCCAAGAACCGGCAAACTTGTTATTTTTCACACTGTACTGCATAATTAACATTTATTCTCAATTATTTTGAACATTGTGTTTTCAGGTTTGAAATGAGTGCTTTTGCATTTTGTAGGGCTATCCTGTCTAGAGAAAGATTAAATAAAAAAATGGTACACTGCCTGGTGGTCTGTTGTGCACACTGGCTGGATCCAGGATCCTACTAGTCTAGGTATAAAACCACAAACACCCATTGTGGTCAGGTGCAATGGTTGTGCTACTCAGAGCGATGCCCGAGTTCAGGGGAGGTCGGCCAAGAAATCCCAATTTTAGACGTCGCCATTGGTTTAACACGTAAAAGCGAGATCTTGACGAAAAATTCTGAATTTTTTATATGTTGTCAGGGAATATTTTCTCATTCCAAACCGTTGGAGCTGAAGAATCAACTCCACTGTAAGGGTTATTTCAGAATTTTTTATGTATGAACGATGGACGAGGATGAGGTCACTTGTGGGTCAAGAAAACACCCATGACCAACCAACATTAAAGCACCCAAATGGTTTGTGGTTTGCACTCCGTATTGCTGTAATTTCTTTTGATATTTTGGGTGAGTTGCTATGTTGAATGAGGCTTGGTCGCCACCGCCTGCCTGAGTTGAACTTATTGAACTCGCTAGTGGAAGTATGGAACATCAGCCAGGTGAAATTGGAGACCTCAAATTAGGTGTTGAATAGAGTGAATTCTTGCCATTTTTTAGTTTAGGGAGGGGGATATGCTCCACTCCTTGTGACCTCCTACGATATACTTAAGTGGTGTTTGAAGCACATAGTAGCATAGTACGGCGACCTCCATATTTGCATACATCAAGTTTGATGAAAGCATCTCAAAATGTACTTTAAAAAAATATCTACCAAACAAGTTTCATGATCCAGCATTTGTGCTTAAGGTGCTCACGAATGTAATGTCAGCTTGGGAAAAAAGGACAAGATGATAACAGAACAAGTTGATACATATCTCAACAAGGGGGAGGGGAGGGGTACGACGCACCCCCCGGGCGCACCCCCCCCCCCCAAAATGACAAAGGTCCGCTTTATATGTTGAAGGTCCGCTTTGTCATGTAGAAGTTTGCCGCTTGTCTAAAAGCTGTTGTTTTAAGGGTTGTGATATATGACTAACCAGTGGTCAATACCACTGGTCTATACTACTTTATACTACTGCATTACACATTACTACTATTATTATACTGTTTTGTCACCGCCGTTTTTTCGTTCCACCTTCCCCCCGCTCTTCCACTTCTGGCAAATCCGCACCCCCAAAATAAATTCCTGGCTATGGGCCTGTGCATAATTAAGATGGCCCCACAACTGTGGTTTAATCACATTTTATTGAAAATATGCAAATGAGCTCATTAACATTCATAGCCTGTCAAAAAGTATACATCACATGAACACCATGCCACGTTAGAAGTTCACTGACTCTTCGGCTTAGTCTGTAGAGTGGCTTAATGAATTTTCTTGAAAATATGCAAATGAGCTCATTAATATTCATAACCTGTCAAAAAGTATACATCACATGACCACCATGCCTCGTTATAAGTTCACTGACTCTTCGGCTTAGTCTGTAGAGTGGATTGAATTTTTTTGAAAATATGCAAATGAACTCACACTCAGATTTTTTTTTTGCATATTAATTAAAAATAGTAAACTGCAGAAAATGTGCCTGTGACACTAAGCAATACAAAAATATTTCATTCTTACTTGTTTATAATGTCTTTATAGTTTTATGATATGAGTTGAAAATCAAAGCGTTTGGAGGGAATGACTTTTGTTGAAATCACTACATTAAGCAATCCCTTTATTATCTGGATTTTTAATAAATAAACGGACATTTGAATAAATACAGTACAGTCTTGGTATTAAATTAAAACGTTGACAATATAAGGCATTGTATTTGGGTTACATTTCAAAGCAATTATTTGCTATCAATCAGTCAATCAACATGCATATTATCTAAACTTCCTCAAATACTAAAGTAATTATAGAATTGTTTACAGTACATAGACATGTTTGAATAGACAGACTAATAATTATTATAGAATACCGCAGAACTGCAAGATCCCCCTATCAAGATGGCAAGTATGGAACATGAACTCAGGTGACCTTTGACCTTAGGTCATGACCCCGCCATCATCCACATGAAGGAAGCTCAAGCACCTTAACCCCCAGTCTGGTTGAACTCGAACTTCCAACTTTTCTTCGAAGTCCTGAAAAGCAAAACTACCAAACTGGCACCCTACAACAAAAACCTAACCAAACTGGACCACTTATGCATACAGACATGCGGCACTCCTCACAAAATCCCCTGCTCGCTGTTCAAGCCGGGGACATAAAAATGGTCTGTATAAATAAAAAAAATCAAGAACTTATACTTGCCTGTAGTAAATTTTAAAATATGAGTGCATTAGTGTTACATATAATTTTTGACACAGCATTAGCATGAATTAATAACACTTAAGACCTAAAATAATATGTCCGCTGAAAACATAGTCCATTTGAATCACCAAAACCCTTGCAACTCAACACAATCCGGTGTCCTAGCACTGATTTTGTAATTGTACTGTATACGCACAGGCTGTTTCATAGGCGAAATCCGGGGGGATGGGGGGGATATAATCCCCCAATATTTTGAGAGGAGGGATGGTCAAGATATCATCCCCCCCAATTGAATGCCCGGTCATGGTGTTTTTGACCAAAAATAACCCATATTGGAACCATAATAGTTTACAATTGTAAATTTTCGCAGGCGCATATTTTGTTCTATTACAATTACATTTAACGATTTTTTAGCTTCTAAATGGCTAAATTTTTGTGGAAGTCATGAAATGTTCAAGCAACTCTTTTTCCAGCCATTCATCAATTTTCAACACCTCCATCCCCCCCAATGTCAAAAAAAGATATTTAACTCCACTTGGGTGTTTTGATCTTTGAGCATTCATAGCCACAAGTGCCGGCAGCAAAGGTAGAGTTTGTGTTTTCAGGTGCAAGGGTCCCCGCACGGATACACTGCCGCTGATCTTTGTGCATTTTGTTTTTTATGTCATTTGCAAATACAAATTGCACAGAACCTTTGAACGAATAAACAATCGCGCCCATCACATTTAGAGTTCTGCGCCCAAATGTCCCGCTGTACTTTTCCTGCAGCCCAACAGGACCTAAATTTGAGTTGGTTTGGGCATTAATGAAAAATTAAGTCGGTGACCACCAATTTTTTATTTCAAAATTTAAGGACGATATCGGAACCTAAACATACTTGAACATTTGCAGGTCATTGAATATTTTTCAAATTCTTTCTATTAGTTAACTTGTACTCCACTAATATTTCCTTTTATGTCAGCACTGAGTGGGTAAGATTATCGCACCATGTAACACTGTGTATAACTGGGCACATGTCCGATTTCATTTGGTACCTCAATTAAAGGCTTTTGTAGCTGGCAGACAACAAAATTTTCTGATTGTAAACTAAACCCATATGGCCTGACAACAACCTTATCAACATAAATCAACATAGAAGCGTTGCCATTAGGGAAATTTGAAAAGCTTCGCCAAGGAATAAGACATCCAATTCTGGTGGGGAGAAAAGCATTCCAGTTCTGTGTCTTGAGAACGGTGGTGTTTTCTTGTGAAGTCATTCAGTTTGGTAATTTTAAAAAACACTCTGCCACTTTTGATACTTAAACTTTGTTTTTAAAAATACATGTTCCCCGGAACGCTTGGTCACCTGCATAGTGGTTTTGCCCAATGCGGATTCGCAGTTTGGGGTTGGGTTCAAAGATCACATAGGTGTCATCAAGGTCACTTTGTTTACAAAACACACATACCCTATGTAGTTACAATATGCTCATCCATTAGAGACACAGTTCAGTGTGTTGTACTATAACATGTATTGACATGACTGACCTTGTGTGACTGGGTATCATATATCATACCAAAAATCAGGGGTGTATGTTTTTACCTACAGTGGTGATGAAAAAGTTACTGAACTGTGGCCCAAGGGAATTTGATTTTTACTAGCTTCACAGTGATATGAGCCTGGGCCAGTGGTTCTTCTTAACAAGTACGAAGCTTATCAGTCATGTGTATGTGAGAATGCTAGCAATTATTAAAGGGGGATGGCCCGATTTAAAGGATATGGAGTTTTCATCTTGATAGTGGCCTTCACCCAAACCCCACTTGTAAATTTCCGCCGCCGATATTTCATGCTTTTTCATGCTAAGAGCAGAAAACGTGCATTTTCGTAAGCCCCATAGAGTCCTGTTTAAAATTAATATTGGTCGACCAAATTGGGGTACACATTTTCGCTCATTACTTCCAATCCAAACCTCCTTTCTGCCCTAAGATTTCATTCACAGGGTAAATGAGAACAATAGTAACTTTTCTTCATGATAACCAAAATGTTGACACTTCCTGTAAATTCTGGGCTTCTGGGGACGAGGCTATTGCGATCGGCCATGGACCGTTTCAAATAACCCTTTGTTTACGGCCACAGCCCATAGCCCACATCCGACAAATAAGTGATCCCTATGTGTTTCCTGCTAAAGCAAGGTGACCAAAAATTGGAAATGCTCAAAAGGCTTGTAGTAACTTTATCTACTCTACTCATGTTTTACAGCCCTGAATATCATCTTGTTCTTCACAATATCAATTGACAAAGCTTTTCCATGATAAGAGACTATTCGCAGGCGCGGATCCAGGGAGGGGGCGCGCGCCTCCGTAATTCTGTCAAATCTTGTCAAATCAGCCCATTTGAGCTATTTTTGGACCAGTACAACTCTTTCATTCAGCCCCCGGTATTTTGACAGATTCTTCAATCCTGGATCCCCATTGATCGGTTTTGCATAGGGAGAATTATCATTTTTTCTGCAGCAAAATTCTAGAAATGTGTTTTTTCTTAGTAGCCTACCATTTTTGCATCAATAGTTTATGGACTAAGGAGAATGCTGGCTACACCACTTCTTCCAAGTCCCCCAGCTTTGCCACTGGGGGTACTATATATTCCCCCCCAGCTTCAAAATGATAGGCCATTCCATCAGTAATAGACTATGTGTGCATAATATCCACAGTTACTGAATTCTTTCTTTGGATCTATTTCACAAGATCCAGAACTTTTTCTCCATGCATTTAAGCCCAGCATGCCTCCCAGCTAAGTGGTCTATGGGTTATAGATACTGGTAGGATGATTTTGTAATTATAGTGTTTTTTATTGCTCTGTGAGGAATGAAGCATAAGACTCCCACTGCTTCTTTTCAACAAATACCCCTTAATGACCCGGGTGCCCATGTGCTAATTAAATGGAATATTGTGCATGGTGAAAGCAACACAATTATATTATGGACTTTATTTCACAACAAACATTTGAGGTGAGGTTGTTATGTATATAAAGTGCACTTGTAAGGGCTAATTACACACACTGAAGTTTTAAATTTGCATTTGAGTAGCCTTTTGACTGGACTGCCTTTCCTGGAAATAATTTTGGAAAGAGTTCCATATGCACCCCTCTTCCAAATTCTACAGGAAACAAATTATTTCTATTATGGCCTAACACTAACAAATACCCTAACCCTAAGGCCAAAGATAAAAAAGAATTTGTTACATGTAGAACTTTGAAGGTGGGTACATATGGAACTCATGCCATAATGTTAAATACATTGAAGATAGAGAAATTTATATTAATATACATAAATATTGTTGTTGTTGGCCTCACAGACTCACATAAGGAGCAAAAATGCTCCCCGAGGGCCTTTGGGTGCATTTATACAGGGTTTTGAAGAAAGAAATGGGTGTTTTTTTTACAAAACACTGTAGACTTGGTTACTCTTTAGAGGAGTGATCCACAGCCTCATCCCCCTGACTTAAAGGCTGACTCAGAGATTTCTTGAGGAGGGCGCCCTCAATTTCCAAAAAAAATTGTGTTTTTTTGCATGTACATAATGCTTGTCCATATACTAATCATTGTGTGAAATTGCTAAGCTTAAATCAAATTCCTTCTTTTAGAAAATCACAACTTTGTTATAAAATTCCGGATCCGGAATTTTTGTTATACACAGTATCCTATGGGACATAATACTACACATAAATGTTTACTGCATCAAAACGAAAAATCCGATTCATCTCAAATTTCGGAATTGTGCATTTTAGGTTACTATCTTTAGTTCTAGTTGACTATTTTTCATTATTACACAAAAAAATAATATTTCGAATCTCTGAGTCAGACTTTAAGAGAAGTTGAGATTTTTATATCATTTGAACTGCACAGGTTGAACCGTTGGCCTGCGTACAGTATATAGGCCCAAGCTGACATGCAAATTTGTTCTACTCTGGAAGAAATTCTTAATTTTGTATTATCTGTCCATAAATGGAAGAAATTACAACACAGCCTTGCATGTTACTTCCCTGATGTTTATAACATTCTGAACATGCATACACAGAAAGCCACTAGTACCAAAATGTAATTGTTACTCTAATCAACAGTCATTGAATATTACGTTTAGGGAAGAATAACATTTTTACTGATTTATCTTAGTTTGTTATTGCTGAAAATTTTACAATATAAATAATGTACATGTCATGCAGTATTACTTCTCAATAGTTTCTTGTATCACTGTTCTATTTATTAATTAAGCAGCTTTCATTTTGATTGTTGTCGAAAGTTACTAGTCATCAAAAATTAACTTGCATGTGTAAAATCCATACGGCTTGCTTTGGTCAAGCAGCAGAATGCGTAGATGCAGTGTTGTTTAGTATTGATGAATAATGAAAATTGGTTTAATTCCTAACTCTACCCAGTGGCGACGACAGACTTCTTTTTTTCGGGGGGAACAAGGGGCAAAGTGAAATTTTTTCGGGGGGGGGGGGCAAAAGTAAAAATTGGAGAAAAATATCAAAAATTTAGCCCAATTTTGGCCCAAATCGCTGATTGTTGCCCAAATTTGGTGATTTTTGCCAAAATCCATTTTTTTCTGGCCAGGGGGAAAGAAAAAAATGGAGGGGGCAATATCCCCCTCCCCAGGCGCCACCACCGACTCTACTGCATTAACCCCTGTACCTTCTATTGTATCTGTATAAAATCTGGCATACACTAAATATCATTTTTTTCAACAAAGGTCAGGGTTCCCTCTAAAGCAGCACAAAATAATGAGATGAAATGAAGTTTATTTTACAAATACATACGTACTTATAGATTTGTAAGAAATCAATTTATCAACAGTTTGAATTTTTTTGTTTTAAATGAATCACTTTTTTGACAGCTAATGGTACTTATCTATACTCTGTTTCTCTTTCTCTGTGCAGTGACCTCAGTGTGAGATTTGTTGATTGCACCAGTAAACTGCTAAAGCCGACTTGAAGCGATGGTGCTTTTACACAGTGTCTTCATGTGTGCGTAAAAGCTGCGTCAAGGTTACGACGTCACAAAAAGAGGTAGAGAAATGGAATATAAGGCTGAACTGAAAATGGTTTTTGCTTGACAATTCAATAACCAATATTGATTTCATGATACTGACAATGGTGTTTTAAACTATTGCCAGCCACAAAAACTTATCAATTTTTACCCCAATACATAGTAAAAAATTAATGTACCACAAACATATTTCACATTCAAATTAAACAAATGGATTCTTGTCTCAATTTATTTTCCTATTTTTGTTCCGAGGACAGATTCCTATAACATCTATAATGCTATTATTGTGTTTAAGCTTCAAGTTAAACACCAGTAAACAATTTATAATTTCCGGTTACTTTTTGCACTGATCCAATAGTTCCATGATGTCAGCAATATTAAGCCCAAGTGTATCTCCAATCCCATTGTCAGTTCAGCACTAACTCATACCTTAACACTGTCATTAACAATATCATAAATAATTTTATTTTATATCAAATACTTCAATTCCCCAAATGAAACCATTTATAATCATACAATTCACTTCCAAATCAGATTTTAACTGCTTCCAACTCGATTATGTATAGATGATGTGACCTATGACGTCACTTGTTGACATTCAGGACGCCCTCTGTTGTTTTCTGGCAGGCAAAATATTACAGTAGTTTCTGTGACAGACCACATAAAATCTGGTTATAAATTACTTGCAGAATCTTTCCTGATCTAAATTGGTCACAAAATGCAGCTGGTAGCATTAGCTTATTATGCTTGATAAGAAAGTTAGTATTATTTAATTCAAAACAAAAGTTACAGCAAAAAACAGAATTTCCCCATGCAAAGTATAGGTGCTTTTGCCTGCCAGTTTCTCTCTTACACCAACAGGGGGTGCCATAAACATAAACAAATGTCACATCATCTATAGAGTGACCCCCAAAAATGAAACCCATGGCAAATATATGGATATTGCCATGGGGAGTCACCCTCTACTTATAAATCTTAGCTGAGGTGATGGTTTACACATATAATATATTGACAAAATATTACAAAGCTTTTTCAGTTAACTATACGTATATACATGAAAGTATTGCATCTTCAGAATACATTGTGTGATATGTACTGCACTGTATTGATATGTTCCTTGCGTACATAAACAAATCCACTTTCCTCTTGAGGATAAACATTAACCATATCATAAACTCTGAGTTGCGATATCACAGGGAAAATCTTCAAATTATTTCCAATACTACAGCACCAAGCACTGGGTTCACTTATAACAAAAACATACAGTCTGTAGGTCTGTCCTGATAAACATGCTTGAGGTTGAATTTTGTACAAAAGGCATGAGATGGAATTGCCATTCTTGAATACCATCTTCTTGTGTGTAATTTTGAGTGATTTGGGTTTTCAGTAAAACCTCACAAACAGTCAAACAAGTTTTGAAATCTCAAAGAATTATTCTAGAAGCTAAAGGTAGATTTTTTTCACTACCAATTGGAATTAAGAATTGAAGACTACAAAAAAAAATATTTAAGTCTATTGATGTCTTGTGTCATTCTATGCAGCTAACCTGTTTTTATTGCAATAACCCAATTATTTTGGATCATCACAACTCGCAAAGTGGTGTAAAAATGGGTTCAGAAGTGGGTTACAGTAAACTGAAATTTTTGTCACTTTTGCGGCAATTGATTATAAGTAGACTTTTCAAAAAGTTGGTAACATTCAGTTCTATTTGCATTGTTCCAAGCATGAGGTAACAACAAAAATAAGGCAGAAATACAAATGAAAAATGAGTCTTAAATTAGAAAAGGGTAACCACAAAAAGATGATGGGAAAGGAAAGGTTCTTTATCAGTTCAGAGGAGCATGGCACATTTTTAAGGAGAGTGTCAAGGGTAGTGCTTTGTTTTTACATGAATTTCTGATTTTTGCACCATTTTAAACATCAACATGTGTTCTATCATCATTCCAAATAGGTTATCCAGTGCAGACAATCCTGTCCTGTATTTTTTGCAGATTTAAGACAGCTATTTGACCATTTTAAAACACAAAATGCATGTGGTCTTAACGGCGGAAATTTGAGCACATTTCACACCATCAATCGCAAGGCGCAACATCACATCGCGTGGTGAATTTTTGCTGCATAATGAAGCAACCACATGTTTTAATTTACTTTTGCATGAACGCATCTAGGAAAAACAAAAATAATATTTGCAAATGTAAACAAAGTGGTAATTTAGACCAGAAAAAATTTCTATTTCATCTGATTTTTGGAGTTAGAGACAAAAATATATTTGATTCAATAGTGCATAAAGATGCATTTCCATCACTTGCATAACATACTGAATTTTTTAAGTTTAAAGATAAAGTTATTCGAGAAAGAGGTAGCTTGAAATGGCGTGAAAAGTCACTTTTTACTAAAACACAGATTTAATTAATGTTCAATTTTTGTGAAATTTGGCAAATTTTTAATCAAGATAACTCCAAAAATACTGAGGTAAAAGGTATGGCTTAACCTTCCTATGATAGCAATCGGTCTACTCTAGGAACAGTTTGCTCAATTTATTTTTTTTAAATGAGAAACCATTCCTAGACATATTTGTCTTGTTTATGAAAAATAACCTAAAACTTTTTTAAGAATATTTCTCAAAACACAGCAAGTTTTACACTAATACGATGCCAAAATCAGATCCATCATGCACTTTACTTTCTAGAAATGTATACTTTTACATACTCTAGTCAAATATTTGCAAAGTTACAAGCCCAAACAGATACTTGGAAACTCAGCGTTAACACTGTCCTTAAGTTCTCTGCCTTTGGAGCAAAGGGCTGACGTACAGATATCAGTAGGACCACAAAAAAATCAGTTATTCTCTCTCCCCATGGTTCCATCTGAAAGATGTGGGTCAGATGAGCCACGACAAAGACCTCTCTACAGTCAATTCGAATAAGAGTAATGCCTGGCTGTCAGAGAACAATGGACTGTCCAGTAAACCCAGACCTGCTCTCTGCGGCACCCAGTTGTCAAACATAATGCCCTTGATTACAGCTGTTAATGCCAAGATATGCCTGACATAAAAAAGTTTACTGCTTCTATTTCCTGTAGTAATGACAGCCTTCATACAGATTTCATTGTACAAAAGGACACCATGTTACACTTTTCTTGAGTACCTCACATTATCATCCAAAACAAGCCAGTATTTTAGATTTACCTTTTCCAATTTATTGATGTTAAGCAAGATGTGCGATGCTTGTAGAGGACACACCGGCATCGTAATCATCTAGTCAAAGCCTCAAAGAATACATTATAATGCATCTGATTTTTAAAAAAATGCACATTTCACTGAAGTTGTATACCATCAGGTGCTACCATGTAATGCGATCTGGATGAACCTGTCAGATGACACATTTCGTCAGTTTCAAGACGGCCCGTCTGTGCAATGGCTATTCCAGGTAGCTCAAACAAAGAACACAAGCCAGCAGGAATGCAGTCTAGAAACTGACCTAGTGCAACATCTGACAAATGACACACTTGGTCAGTTTCAAGATTGTCCATCTGTGCAATGGTTGCTCTAGGTGGCTCAAACAAAGAATATGAAGCCAGCAGGTATGCAGTCTAGAAATTGACCAAGTGCGACATCTGTCAGATGACACACTTGGTCAGTTTCAAAATTGCCTGTCTGTGCAATGGCTGTTCCAGATGGCTCAAACCAAGAACATGAAGCCAGCAGGTATGCAGGCCAGCAGGATGTCTAGAAACCAACCTAGTGCGAAACCTGACAGATTTTTTTAAAAATAGCACACAACTGGCGATTAGAAGAGGATTTATTTTTAAATCCCAAATTGATAGAATGAGAGTAAACAAAAGAAAGACAACTTTCATACTCCTAGAACATAGGCACAAACACATAAAATATAAAGAAGCAGTGCTGAATAACATTGCTTAGGGTGTCTAATCATGGTATTTACATGGTGTGATCTCTTCAGTGACCAGCAAAGACTTATGGGATAGTCCTATCAAAATTCTCCCAGTTTTACAACATTCAAATCAGCTGAGGTACCATATGACTGAGCTTATGCACCAGCAATTGACTATCACACAAACAAAAGCACTGTATTCCCACTCATATAGCAGCAATGTGAAAAATTGTTGAGAGATTTAAAGGTCCGTTCATACTTCACTGCACTGTGCACTGCAAATTGAGGGTTGAGAATCAGAAGGACGTAACTCAGCACTAAAAGAAATATTAAAGAATTTCTTTAATTCTGCTGTTCATGATTCAAAATTGTTCTTTGTTTACTAAAGTTTATATAATGTTTGCTTACAGTACTATATATGAGCTTTAAGATGTTTACATTTTGAGTAATGAAGAGATTTGCTTAGTAGAAAATATTAAACATCACATTTCTCAAAAGCAGTATTACAGCAGAATCAAAATTGATAATTTAACTGCTGTACCATGATGCAGTAGTTTGGGTAGAAACTGCAGTTCGGCCAACACAACTCACTGCAATGCAGATGCAGTGAAGACGAAGTATGAACATAACATCACTATGAGATACAATATGCTCATCCACCAAGGACACAGTTCATTGGGTTGTACTTGTACATACATTGACATGAACTGACCCTGTGTGATCTGGATATTATATATCATACCCAAAAACCAGGGGGTGTATTTTCTAAACACACTGGTGAATGGAAGGTACTGAACTGTGCCAAGGGAATTGAGATTTTACTAGCTAATAGTGATTAGAGGCAGCCCATATTTGGTCCATGCACTGAACCATGAAGTGATATGTAAAAGGTAACTGGGTGCATTGCACCATAACAATACTAGCTAAAGGGCTTGAAAAACAGAAGCATTGCTTGTGTGATATGCACATTTCTAATCAAAATTAACATGTTAATGTCTCTTGTGAAAATATCACTATCAAACCATAGCACTTATAGGCACTATCAGCGATTTGCAAAGTAAGAAAATAAAAAAATCATCAAATTTTTGCAGGTATCCTAACATACCCTGCAAGTGGTAAGACCCAAAGCAACCGAATAAGGACAAAATCGGATATTTTAGCAATTACTGTCACACCTTTTCTTCCTTCTCTGTCAATTTTTAAGTTGAAAAAATAACTCAAAGAATTCTACAGTCTTATTCTTCACAGCTGTTTGAGAGTCTCGTTTATTATGACAAAACGAGAATAAAACAAAAAATATCAACGGCGACCACTTTGGCACAATGATTTGGAGTATTAGTAGTATTGTATACCAGATCCTACATCCTGTGTAAATTTGATGAAATTTAATTGCGGGCAAATATGATTTTTCATAAAAAGCTAGTTTTACAGGTCTTTCTATGGGAAATAGGCATATAGAGGGCGCTATAACATACAAATTATGACCTTTGTAGGCCTATATGGCAAGATTCCCGCAATGGATTTTTGAAGTTTCTTATTGTAAAGGGCTACCGAACGCAGGTGGTAATTCGTCTTGCATGTCCCCCTACTGATACCAGTTGTCAAAATTGTGTCGCCATTGTTTAAAATTGCTCTAAAAATAAAAGAGGACAATTTGCATGGAGTCAACAGCTGTGACTTTTAAGCTATTCCTGCAAATTTCAAATATTTTGCCTCTTTCAGGCAGATCACTGATAGTACCTTTAAGTACATTCTAGTCCAGCATTATTGCTAATGTCACATTTGAATCTGTTATCATTTTGAGAAATGAGAATAGTTAACAAACTTTCTCCAGTTACTTGCATACTCAATCTTTACCATGAGATACTACCATTTACTGGTACATGTAGACCCTGATGAGTTCAACATTTCTTTACTGATTAAAGTGCAGCATCACTTGCACTTTATTCTACTGAGGCTGCTGAATTTGTCACTAAATGGCTCAACTCTTTTTGATATTTTGTCTTTTATGTTTTGCCAAAAGCAGTTATATGTGCATAATAGTGCTATTTATATATATAATATGTCAAAATGTGTTGTAACAAACTGGTTCAAGAACACTGGACAATGTTCCAGTGCATTTATTTATTCCCAATTCATTAAAGAATGCCGCGAAGATATGCATATTATAATTCTTTTGCAACATGAAATTTGTTCAAATTGGCTAATTACAAACCGACATATTAATTCTCCGCTTTATTCAATGAAGTAGTAATTTAAGCTCAGATCAATTAACTATAAAGTTAACAAAAGTAGCAATTGAAGTAAGCATATTACATAACAGTGAAAATGTGTCTTGATCTTACATGTGTACATGTAAATAATTGCAGGTGTAAGATTTTTATCTACATTTACTCTTCTACAAACATTCAGCATGTTCTATTGTACCATTTAACTGGTTAGGAAGTAAACTGAGCAAATGATTTCTATTGCAACACATAATGAAGTGTACAATCATACTGACCTCATTTCCATATTGCTGTCCAAAGGTCATTCACAAGTCAACTGTAATAAATGGTATCATCTGTGCTAAGGAATTGGAAGTCACTTATTAATTTGATTACATAGAGCTTAAAAATAACTACCATCAGACACAGCTGTTTGAAAGTCTCATTTATTATGACAAAATGAGAATAAAACAAAAAATATTAAAGGCGACACACTTTTGACAACTAATTTGGAGTATTATTCCACTACCTATATCCTGTGTAAATTTGATGACATTTCATTGTGGGCAAACATGATTTTTCATAAAAATCTGGTTTTACACATCTTTCTATGGGAAATAGGCATATAGAGGGCACTATAACATAAAATTCTGACCTTTTAGGCCTATATAGCAAGATTCCCGCAATGGATTTTTCTGATTTTTGCTGAGGTTATAGCTCTTGCATGTCCCTACTTATATCATTTGTCAAAATGTCGCCATTGCTTAAAATTGGTCTAAAAATAAAAGAGACAATTTGCATGGGGTCAAACAGCTGTGCAGAGTTTTAGAAATATGTGCAATGTCATGTGTAATTATGGGCAATCATGACAAGTCTTGTTATTTTATGATGGAGGTGTTATACGAATGGGTTGTGCAACTTTTGGCACTCACCTGTGCTCTAACCAGCTTGCGCACGCGGAATGGACAAAGTTTGAACGGGAGTATTATACCCACATTTTCCTCTGGCCCACCTATCCTAATATTTGAAGGATAAATGCCGGGAAGCAGGCAAATGCTACAGGACGGTCTGTTTCTACTAGGCGATTTCCATCCACTAACTGTCATATATCAACTTATAGCCGCTTTTTTTTGTTGTTCAATAGAAACACGCTAATTGTCATTTGAGGCACACAAGATGGATAACCACCTAATTATAGAAGTGCATTAATCATACCTCTTATGTATCGATTGAGTGATTTGTTACTGTGCTATACAAATAAGCTGATTAAGCTCTATTTCTAGATCTTATAATTAGCATATTGTGTGAGCTGATGATTATAAGTCTCATTTTAACTATGTATGTGACAAAATAATCTACAATACCATGAGTTTGGTTATACAAAGTTTACACAATATAAGTGGTGAGAGTTACATAATCAAGTTACATAAATCAACAACAAAGAATTGCATAACATTAATGACTCCCAACTGCATAAGTATTGAAAAACAAAACTATGCTTGAGGTAATATCTATTGTTACAATTATACAATATTGGGTACTTTAAACCCCACTGTAACTGCATACATTAGAGTGGCATCACAGGATAAAATGCTACCTGCAAAAATTCCATATAAATTGTGCATGTCCAGGATGATAGAGTAGGCAATAGCAAGCCAGATCTTAAAATCAAAAGAATCAACCATGAGGGCAAGTTTTTTTTTTTTTTTTCAAATACTTGTTTGAAAATTGGCTTTTGTGATTATGTGGCTTTCTTGACCCGGGCAAGGTTTTTTTTTCAAATAATTGTTTGAAAACCAGCTTTTATGTTTACCTGGCTTTCTTGACCCGGGCAAGGTTTTTTCAAATACTTTTTGAAAACTGGCTTTTGTGATTACCCAGCTTTCAGGAATATGTCACCTCCGGAAATGCAAACTTGTTCTGGCTCAGTCCCTGTTACATCCACCCACCAAATTTGAAAACTGTACAACCTGTGATCTCCCAGAATAATGGCGTACAGACAGGTAGAGAGACAGACTTATAATCTCGGCCACAATTGCTGTTACATGGCACACGTGTACATCTCTCACTGCATGCACCGCACCTTCATGCAATCAGATGGCAGGCATGCAAGTGTACTTGGCAACATATAACAGGAATTATGCCCGTGACTAGAGCCTATTACCATTAAATGTCCCCAGAGTATTTCTGGTCCTCTACTGCTAATACAAATACTAAATGTACTATGAGCAAAGTGATGGACTTTGTTTCTGTAAGACATTATTCACAATGGAAGATACTTTCATCATCCTGTACCTGCACCCTTGCATTGTCAGAGTTAATGGTGAGTTTCCAAAGTGCAAAACAGCAAAAAGACACCGGTGTACATGGGCATTTTAGATTCCAGAAAATTACTCATTTTCAAAATAAATTTTTATAATTATAGATACTTCAACAAATTTGGTATGTTAATTAATATCAACCCTTTATCAGGACCCATGTAGGATTGGCATCACTTTCTTGAAGTTTTTGTCTCACTTGTACATGTTCAGGAAGAGACACTACTATAATCATCATTTCTGTATGTGGGTACAATTTTGATTAGGGTTTTCTGTAAATTGGTCTCATTTGAAGAGGACAGATCCCATTCTAATCATCATTGTTTTGAGAATCTTCCATCCTATATTACTATACACAAACTGGAAAAGCAAAAAAAACCACAACACTTCTCAATAATCTACACTCTCTCAACACTTTGGACACCAATCCCCCTTAACTTAAACAGAACACATTCCTAATGCAGTTTACGTCTGTGCACCCTGGTAACGAGAGAGTATTTAAGCTGCATCCGCAAACGAACCCATAAACCTGTGTTGGTATTCATTGTTAGCCCACCATGTTCGTCGAATGATACGGCGTATACTGTCGAGTGAGGGCCACAATGATTTAGGCTAATTCTGTTCCCCGGAAGTAACTAGCATGTGCATGATTTCCGGTCATGTCATGTCAATTTTGTTCATTTTTGTATAGTAATATAGGACACAGGATTCTCAAAACATAATGATGATAAAATTGGATTCTTGTGTTCGTCCAATAGCTAAATTTATTGGTCTCACTATGAGTTGAAAAAATAATCAAAGTTGAACCAATGGATGCATATAAGACCACATTTCATCTCTGGTCCAACTTTTATTAAAATTGATCGATCCTCTTCAGATGAGAATAATTTGCAGAAACTTAACTAGAAACTTGACACCAACTCTTCCTTAAAGGTTGATTGCAACAAGAGATTTCAAATAACAGGTGTTCCTAAACAAATGTGAACATTCTGATTTTTGCACTGGTGTAAAGCTTTCCATCAAAAATATCCCCATCTGAAAGGATTAAGCTGAGAACTGTTTCTTTGGTACAAACATTTTTAAATTTCTAAATTCCTATAGGAGCAAAAATGAAATTCAGCCTATGTTTTCTATTGAAATTTAAACATATAGAAATCACCTTTTTTTGTTTCAATTATAAGGTATTTCTGTAGCCAAACCAAAGGTAGGGAATCTATTGCGTGTCTAATCTATATGAAATCATTACATATCACAGAAAATATGACCTGAAATCTCTCGTTGCACCTTTAATAAGTTCAGGCAAGACAAAAATTAGTTTCACTATTTCGTGGAATCAGGATCATGCCCAAGTAATTATACGCCTTGAATCTATAGACTTATTCAATGTAATTCAGCAGATAAATAATGTTTTTTAAGCATAATACAATACACTACATCTACTCATAAAAACCCTCCCTTTATTCACACACATTAATTCAGCTATGAATATTTTCAATATTCGATAGCTAGTCATTTCTCAAGCACCATCGAATTTCTCACGTCTATTTACATACAAAAAATATTACACACAAAATATTTCTTACATTTGGCGACCACTTGTTCCATAGCATATGATGTATATTAGATTTGATCCTTACAGTATTAAATATTGTGATATGTGTTGTTTTAAGACAGGCCTATAGCGCGTCTGTAATACATGCTGTAATCATTGAGGTACTGATTTAATTGCAGCATACGGTTCTTACATGCATAACTAGAACTATTATTTATGTCCACAAAAGCAAAACCACTTACCAAAAGAGAGTTTGTTTTAGGTATTTTAAACTCAGCATGCTTTGGTAAGAGTTACGAAAAATTCATAGCAATAAAATGATGTGAGAAGCACATTAAACATTCATCAAATTATTTTTTTTTTTTAATTTTGCCCCACAAATTTGCATAAAATCTTAATTACTGTTACTAGCTGCTTCCTTCCAAGCTTTTTATCACAAGTTGGCAGTACTTTAAAATGTTGATTCAAATATTTGTTGATTTAAAATTTAATTAACCAACTGGTTACAAGCTAATGAACCCTTGAGTAATGGATGAAAGTGTTTGGCATTAACTTCTGCACCAGCACAGACAATACACCATTAGTATACAGTCATACTGACAGCGTATTAAAGGGGTCTCATAAATGTGATCTGTATACATCTTTACCAGCGCACAGACTGTGCCTACGTTTTGATTGATCATGCACCCATGATGCGGTTGTCGGAATGGGCTAAGTCACAGACTGACTGGTGGAGTGACGAAAACAGTGCTAAAATTTGTACAAATTGAGCACAGAGCTATAGTTGATTTCAAATTAAGTGAGACTTCTTGCATATTTTGACGAGGGTGATAGTGATATGGGGTTTGATATTTTAGGCCATGCGGAGACTAGGCCTTTGTTGCCATTACAAAACATATTGTATCCACGGCACAAAGTTACTCTACAGAATCGGCTTACTGGAAACCGATGCATTCAGTTCTACAATGGTCTGTTAATAATAGAAGGACTTATATCATGGTTGGCCGGGATGTTAAATCTGCTTTACGCTAATCTCATAATGGCCAAATAAAAACTTAGTTGTGTCATGTGTGCACTGATATGAGAATGCATTACTTCTCCAATGCTGTGATAAGGAATGAATGAATTTTGCAGTGTCAAAAGTAAGTTATGTTCAAATCACAACATTTAATGAAATGATTGCTGGTGTTCATCCTGATACTTCAAATGAAACATCCAAGCTATCTTAGATGTGAAATAATGTATTTAAGGTCAACATTTATTTACTAGCTATATTACTATACATTGTGCGAGTACCATAAACTTTTTTACCTGTGGCCATTATAAAATAATTCCTCGTACATCTCACAGTGAATGGACAGACTTAAAAACTTTAAATGAGGTCTCACTTATTTTGAACCTAATCTAGTAATGAAGTTAGTGAGAGTAGGCTCAATTAAGAAAACCATCAATCTCATAAATCAAATTACCAATGTCCAAAATTTACTGTTGAATTTGACCAGTCCAGTTCAGGGCTAAGTAACAATTTATAAAACATTACCAACAATGAAAAAACACCAATGAATAAATCACAAGCTGATTTTATACAATGTATCATTTTGAAACTTTTGATGTGTTTATAAAAGTAAATCAGATAAGCTCTGCTGTAACTCAGAAGTCTATTTTACACATCTCTTATCCCATCAACAAATAGGTAACAATCATCAAATGTTTTGCCATTTTATCACTAAAATTCACTTAATTGTATAGAAAAATTTTCATGGGATTTATGGGCAAGCATAAAAATAAAATCATTGCAAAACCAGAAACAAACTTTCTTTGTTTGATCTCCTTCACAACATTTTTTATCACATTTGGTATCATTTACTTAACATCTTTTTCATAACTAAATCAGCATTCCCTTGAGCTCTATGTCCAATCCACATCCATTTTAGTACCTTGTTTCTTTTTGGTGACTTTTGAGATGACGCAGAGCACACCTTGCAGCAGTTGCCTTGGCGATGCGGTAATTGCGACCGATGCCTTTGAAATGTCCCTTTCCAACAACATTCACTGTGACTCTTGTCTTCCCATCCATGGTCCTTTCTGGTGGCCTGTAGGAAGATGAATGAAATTAGCCATTCACAATTCTGAAATTAGCTTTGAAATACATCTTGTTACTGCCCTATTGATTCCAGATTTATCTACAACTTAAAATAACACAACACTTTTCCAAAATGACCTCTTTATGTAGAGAATAAAAGACTGCTCACATTTCTTTCTTTTTTAATGTACTGTACATTTCATTTAATTTGGAAAAGTCAGCAAATATTATTTTTCTAGGGAAAATTCCCCCAAAGTAAAATTTTCCACTATAATATTCTATATAAAGGTGATTGGCAACTGACATTTGATGGTCCACCAATCAAACATTTCTTTTAGGTAATACACCCTGCCTGTTTGATTATCAGCACTTTTATTTTAGTCCTGCAGTATAGGCCCATATGACCTTACACAACAGTCTGCAAAATGTTTTGATGGTTTCTAGGAAACATTGACCTGCTGATTCCAAATCTCAATGATGCAACTTTGGCATCCTTGAGCATTGTGAGATAGGGAAAGGGGGTATATGGACAAGGGTAAAATTGGTAAATGTTGCATACGGGATTCAGGGGTGTGATTGAGTTTTGTGGAAAAATCATGAATTTGGTAAAACATCCTGAAAAACAGCGTAAAATTGACCTAAAATGCTTAAAATTGGGCTGGAATTAAATAAAGTTGCGGAAAATTTCAAAAACAAAAAATCCTGAAATCAGGAAAAATCCTTAAGAATCACACCTCTGGGGGTTATACTCAGACATGTTCATATGATCCTATGGATTAAAAAAGTATAGTTTGCTATAGACCAGTTAACATCCTACGTCACTACTTTTGTTGCCTGCGAATCCATTCCTGCGAATCGTTATGGCCCATAGTATTAAAACTCTAACAGATACAATTGCCCAGTGTGTAACAGTCAGGCCGACCTATTTCAAGATAACCAGGCCCTAACATGTTACAAACATTGCTGTTAACTGGTCTATATCTACAACCTCTTGTGTATGCACGACAGGCCAAAAAATGGTTCAAGGTCATCATGGGGTAAATATTTATAATGATCCTATTTGTTTTGATTGGTTTTCATAATTTCAAAACTAATAATATTGCCTATTTTGACAATTTTAATTAAAAAATACCAAAAGCAGTTCCCTATTAGCAAAAATAAAACACCCCTTTAAGTCTTTTTTTCAACAATGACCTCTAATGAGCAAAGATGGCTTTGACCTCTTATACCTGAACATCTCACATAACCCACTCTTGACCCATGCCCATCTATTAATGTGGATAATGCATTTTAAGTGTTCTTACAAGTGGCTCCTAAAATAACAAGCGAACTGTATTTTACGCGCTGCGTAAATATGTCCCGCGAATGTTTTTTTTCTTTTTTTTTTTTTTTTTTTTTTTTTTTTAAAAAAAAAAAAAAAAAAAAAAAAAAAAAACACCCCACCCCCCCTCCCCAAAACCCAGCAACACCCATCTCATCCGCCAACAACCCCAAAACCCCCCCTCCCAACCCCAACCCGACAAACATCCACCCTCAACACCCTGCAAAACCCCACCCCTCCCCAACACCCCACCCCTCCCCAACACCCCACCCCTCCCCAACACTCTGCAACACGCACCCCACCCCTCCCCAAACCCCGCCAAATACCTAACCCCATCCCAACACTAACCCCCATCCCCCAACACCCCCCCCCTCCCTATGGCATAGTAGTCTCATGTAGCGAAGGAATTTTGCCTATCCGATGTACCGTTCAGAGATCCAGCAATTACGCATATTTAATTAGCTCATTTGCATACCTAAGCCGCTGGCCGCATATATCACATACTTTCAAATTGCAATAAAGATGTGCCCCATGATACGCTTTCATGCAGCGCAGGAATTTTGAGTATCCAATGTACAGTGTCAAAAATATAGCAATACGCCGTTTTTTGCATATTAATTAGCTCATTTGCATACTCAATTCGCCCAGCAATATGCCCCAACTGTAATCAGGTCGAAACCCTTCAGCCCGCTTCCTTCCACCAGTTACATCATTATATGCAAAAACTTACGGCCACTCCCTAAAACTTTGTAACAGGCCTTGCGTAACATTTTCATAAATTATGCAAATTAGATACTTAATTAGCATATTTTACGCCCAAAATCTAATCAGGTCAAGAACTCACCCACCCGCTTCTTTCCACCAAGTTACATAATTGTGGCCCTTACGGAACTCCAGTACTCGTACCACATGGTTACCTTTTTTATCACGGACGAACGACGGACGAACGGAAACAACCCCCCGAACGGACGCTGCTGCATTTATAGTCCCCGTTCCGAACTCGTTCGGCGGGGGACAATAATCTTTAACTTACACCCTATTCAATAAGGATTATTCCATGCAACTTGGAGGCTATTCATCAAATTCTCCAAACAAAGCCCCATTTGAAGAAAATTTCAACAACAGCCACATAATCCCTAGATGATGTTACCTCTTATCGTGAATACCCAACAGGACCCGACCATCTGCAGAAGCATCTTAAATTTTTACACAATGACCCTGAGTTGACCTCCAATTCTGGATATGTGTACCTCTTTCACTGATCATACATGAGGGGTATCGTGTTCTTCCCACAATGCAATTTTTGCACTGGTTGGCACATTAGTCCATTTAGTTTATACAAGGGGTGATTGATAAGTTCTAAGCCTAAGGTAGAAAGAGATATGCAACAAAGTTCAAATTTACAACACTGTCTACATTTTCATTCATTCTTCAAATGAAAATTCCAGAAGTTTCATGTGTATATCTGTTCTATTTTTTAACTTGCAGGTAATTAAACATTGAGAGTTTTGCCAGACCTATTGAAACAATTATGGCGAAAAATTAAAAAGTGGAGGAGAGGAAAGCTGACAGTCGGGGTGCTCTTCCATCATGATAATGCCGCAGTCCATAAGTCAATTGTAGCCATGACTGCAATCCATCAGTGTGACTGCAATCCATCAGTGTGACCTTAATCTGGTAGAACATCCCGCCTATTCACTCGATTTGGCACCGTTTGACTGCTATCTCTTCCCAATGATGAAAAAGAACTCCTCATTTTTTTTAATTTTCTTGCGTAATTGCTTCAATAGGTCCGGCAAAACTCTCAATGTTTGATTACCTGCAGTTAAAAAATAGAACAGATATACACATGAAACTTCTGGAATTTTCATTTGAAGAATGAAACTGTAGATGGTGTAAATTGAACTTTGTAGCATATCTCTTTCTACCTTAGGCTTACAACTTATCAATCACCCCTCGTAGTAACAAAAAGTCCTTAAAATTACAAGATGAAATCTGTTCATTTAGGTAGTTTTTGTTGCTATAAATTCATGTGACAACCAGTGCAAAAATTGTATTGGAACAAATGCGTCCTGGAAGAACACTGTACCTCCTCTTGATGAAACCCATCAAGTTTCATCAAACTATACAAAGACAAGGAAAAAAGCAAATTGTGAACAGATACACAGATAGATGCATCACCATCACAGGTTCTAGCTATCACATAAGCACCAAACCTGTATGCACTGGGTGTCTGTTTGACAAATTCTGTAACGACTACAGAATATCTACATAATTGACAGGTCAATACAGAGCGGATGACATCATGAACTCAGTTAAAAGTACCAAATCCTCTACAAATATTACTGAACAGCTCAATCAATTTCTACTGATTCACTCACCCAAATTTTGCAGTTTCTGGCTCCATTTCTAGCAACTCTCTCAACAGGGGAATGGGTAAAATTACAGCATATTGCTCTGAAATTGCAACAACTTATAACATTTCAACTCATGTTTCATTGACATATAATCATAAACTTTATTATAAGAGAAGAAATATGATTAGACAAAAATCATGCATTGATATTTGTCATTGCACACCAAGCAATTTTATAATTGTGGTTTTTGGGGCCACAAAAGTCACAAGGTCACCAACGTCACCAACATGTGGTACCCAAGGACCATTGTATCCAAGTGTCATGAAAATTGATCGACGTATGTGGATGCACCAAGCACTTTTAAATAATTGTTGTCCTTTTTTTGAGCCACAAAGGTCACATGAGTTCACCAAGGTCACATGAGGTCGGTCACATGAGGTCACCAACATGTGGGACACTACCCAATGACCATTGTATTCCAAGTGTCATGTAAATTGATTGACATATGTGGATATATCATGCAATTTTAGAATTCTCACCATTTTGGGGCCATGACCTCTAATGACCTTTGACCCCACTCATGAGAAGTGTACTGTGGGGCACTACCCAAAGACCATTACGCAAGTGGCATGAAAATGTGTGCATGTACATTATGTGGATACATTGGGCAATTATGTTTAGGGTTAAAAATTTTAATAAAATCAAATTTATTGGTAATATAAATGTACACAAAGATACACTACCAAAGCACTCCCTATGTGTCCTCTTACAGACAAAGGGGTGGAGTCTATGTGTAGCCTCATGCGTGATTGACCAATGGGGAGGCTGACCTACTCGACATGCCAATCGGCATTCACTTCCGTGTTGACGCTCGGCACACAGTAAAGTAACTCTGAACAATTCTGGCAGAGAGTATACTTACTACATACCACTCTGAGTGCAGTTTCAATATTTGATGAAACAAATGTAACTAGGGGTCCCCAGGTTTAGCGATCACCTAGCTTTTTTAAAGCACTACTTGTTTGAAAACCATTTCCGCGATTACCCAGCTTGTGGGGTGTGTATCCGCTAACCAATCGAACTTGATCTGGTCCGGCCCAAGCTACACCCACCCACCAAGTTTCATGACCATAGGACCCCCGGCCTTGCGAGAAAAAGGTCGGACAGACACACCAACAGACGGACATACACGTGGCTAGTATAATAAAGATGTGTAATTGACAAGCATTCGGAAATGCGTTGCCAGTGGTGTCTCCGAATTCAGATTGAAAACAATATGGTGGGGAATAGAAAACTTCTTGTGAAACCCAGTTCAAAGGCAACCAGCAGACGCATCTCAAGCCATCCCTACTACACTACACCATTTTAGACATTGTGTTTGAGAAACCTACCTATCTGTGGCCTCATCATGGGGTAGTACACAGCCCACACAGTATCCAAAGACATGCCACTATCAAGATAGATTGCTCCTGACACAGACTCGAAGATGTCTCCAAGAGCCTTGGGCACCTCAATGTCCTCTGATTCATCAGCATCATCTTCAACGTCTAACATCTTCAACTGGAAAGTTTAAAATAGTAAGTACATACTTTTCAGTGGCAAAACAATGTGTTGTACTTGTAATTTTGATGCACCTTTCTCTACATACTCTTCTTGTCTACGTACCATTCAGCTTTTGGGTGAATAGGGGGCATAGTTTTGATTCACTTTTTTTTGATTAAAGATTAAAGGTGCTGTTCGGATTGTCTTCCCCCTCCAACCCCCCCCCCCCCCCCCCGAATCTAATATATTCCTATCAAGTCAGAAGGAGGAAAAAGGAGGTTAGAAATTTTGTTCTGTTGTCAAATAATGAGTAACTCAAATGAAAGTAAGTAACACATTGATCTAGGTTAAACAACAAAAATATTCTCTATGAGCACAATTTTAAAATATTTTCTGATATATTGCTAATTGATTTTGTATCACTCTATGAAGATGAAAACATTCTTACCACCAGTCTTTCAATTAAAATAAATTTTATTTACCTGTGAGTCCATTCCAAGAGCTTCATTTTTCTCTTTGACAAATGTGACAAAGTGATCAATCACATTGAACAATTCAGGACTAAACGCCTTGAAGTACTTGTGGTAACCAAACTTGACAGCAAGTGATGCAAAGATAGTGTTGTTAACAAGTGCTGACCGGAGATCTGTCAGAGCTCCTGGAGAAAGGTGCTGATGATGATCAAACAGATGCCGTGTAATGAGGTAATCCAATATGGCGTCACCAAGAAACTCAAGCCTGTAAAAATGTGAAATAGACATCAATTGAGGGTAATTGAAGGCAATGACATCTTTCCCATATTTAAAGACTTTCCTGATCAGGGAAAAATTTGTTCACTTTGTTCAACTTCAAGCATTGATTTACTCAATCAGACTTCTTAGTTTCTAGCATTACTATTCATTTCTCAGTGATGATCAGCCAAATGTTCATGCTGACCAATGGAACCTTTTGACCCAACTACACCCTACATAGAACAGATATTCTTAAACACTTGAGATTGTTTATGCAATTTCATTGGTTCCCAAGCCATGTGATATGAGACGATATCACAGGCTACAGCGGGTATGTGTCGGCCCGATACGCAAACAAACTTCTTGGGCCAATCAAATGCACATAGTAACAATGGACTGATCGATTTGAAAAGTTTGGGTAGTCCGTTGGATAAAATCTACCATAATTATAGAAATATGTTACTAACAGCTTCTTATTTCGATAAAAATGTTAAAGAATGAGAATAAAGGTATTGTTTTTAGCTTCTGCCGTGTGTCTATCATGTCATATCACATGGGCTACAGCTCTATTTTAGCGTAGAACAACTCGGTTGTGCTTTGTTGTTCTACTCAAAATAACGCTGTCGCCCGTGTGATATGACATGATACACACATGGCAGAGGCTAAAAACAATACCTTTATTCTCTAAATATAACTCATGTATCCCCTTTTAATACTGCAATTAAAAATTGCAAAGAAAATCTCACCATAATTTTGCTACATACCTTTGATAGCAATCAGTCACAGTGTTGTAATGATAGGAGGCATGGGTAAAAGCCTGCAAGAGGTATGCCTTATCCTTGAATTCATAATTGATTGCCTTCTCAAATTGGTCGTATCCCAGCAAGAGCTGATGTAACTTATCCTGTGCCCTTGGTACATTTGTCAATAACGGAGATATCGGCTGTTGAAGATGTCCATAATGACAATCATGGTACGTCCGCCGAGTGCTGCTCCTCAGGTCCTGTGTTTGTGAGGTAGCAATGTCTTTGTAAATCTCATCTAATTTTGGTAGCACTGTGAGGCCTAGCCAGGACATGAATAGCAGAGCACTTCTATAGCCACAGGTGACAAGATAACAGCCTAGTAGTGCTTCAGTACAATCAGCTATGCTTTTATCAGATATGCTATGCTGTGTGTGAATTTCATATGGTAATGGAGGTAGATCCCCTGCATCATCTGGCTTCTTCCCTGTGTAAGTGAGCCCTGGAATATCATCAGGATCTTCCAAGGAGAAAGACCACTGCTCTGTGTGAGCAAAGAACTTGTCGGGAGTCTCTGCATAGGATTCATCTATCTCTGGCAAGTTCTCCTCAGCTTCTTCTATTTCTTGCTCATCAAAGAAATCACTGTAGTCTTCCTCATCCGAGTCACAATCGGAGTCTACATCTGCCATGCTGGGGTCCCATGTGTCTATTGTGAAATCATCACCAAAATTAGACACCACAGGTGCAGTTTCCTGTTGTGTAATTGTTGGAGGTTTCCTTGCTATTTCTTTGGTACAGAATCCCGGAGGCAGCCAATTGATAGCAGGGTCAAAAAGTGCCACCTGCATCTTTGATGGCAGATCTTTTTCTTTGCCAAGACGATAGAGGTTGTAGTTGCTAACTTGCTTGCTGCGCATGTAAGACAACTTGCCTTCATGTAGATTAGGATATGTACAATAGAGGTAGATTGTTACAGCTTGCTTAAGGAAGGAGTCTCCAAGCATCTCTAACCTTTCTAGATTAAAGCCGTCACTTGCATGTGACATGGTCAGTGATTGGAGAATGGTTGTTGGGCTAGGACCAGGAATAGAGGAGGGACACTCACCCGTGTCATCTAGAGAGTTATTGTTAGTTTTGGGAGGAATATAGTACCCTGCAGATTTCCGATACACACCGCTATTACTTGATGCCGGTTTGGAGGTGCTTTGCGTTGTATGATTCAAGTGATTGAGCTCTGAGTCATTATTTTCCTGCTTCTTGTCACCATTGCACTTTTCTTGACATATTGCACTTTCAGCTTCTGCAGCTTCTTGTTCAGCACCAGATAAATCCAAGCCTTCCCAGCCAAAGCTAAGATCAGGGTATGGATACTCCTTGGGCAACACTGCCGCTCCAACACGGGCTTCCTCCGCAATCTGCACTCTCAACTCCTCTGCAATTAGAAGCGAGTTAAGCCGGTAGAGGATACTCGGCAAGCACACAGCCTTCCTCCATACTGAGGCAGGTATAGGATACACATAACACAACTCTGGAACCAAGTACTGTTTCTTTTGGAGGTAGTTCTTCTTGTTCTGGACGTTGCTAATGGGCAAGGCTTTGCCCTTGTGATTGAGATATCTTGGTGTCAGGAGATTCAGTCGTGAAGACATGCAATCAACATCAATCATAGGTTGCTGAAAATTAGACACCTGTATATCGTATCTCTCAAAGTAGTAATCTACAAACTTCTCGTATTTCTCTGAAGGAAATGGACTGGTGACTATCAGATCCTCCAGGATCTCTGCCACGTAGTAGCGCTGAGGTTGGTCTATGTTTCTATAGATGGGAGTAACTACTGCATCTGAGAACACTTCTTGGGAGAATTGGTATTGTGTTGTACTGTAGTCAGGTAGTACTGGTGGTCTGTCAAGGCTTCCAGAGCATGCACTCACTGTTTTCACAAAATGCCAGTCAATTTGTAGCTCAGCTGTTTCTTCACCTGTAAACAATAAAAATGGAATTAACTACTTACATATTATATTCCAATGCTACATATACCAGAACTTAGAGCAGCAAATGGCTTGACAATGCAGTATGATTACTTTTAAACTTTGCTATCTAAATGTGATCCACTGTATTAATGCATCCTTAAACTAAGTCCACAATGTCAGGCAAAAAAGTGAAGGACATCGCCGGATAAGGAATGAAGGACGCCCTCTATAGTTTTCATGAGAACGGATGAATTTCAAACATTCAACATTATAAAGCGACATGCTCAAAGTTTACTTTTTCATGGTTTTCAAAAATTCCACTTTACTTAAATTCTCAAAAAGTCGCTTTTATTTAAAATTATAATACAGGCTTCAATGGGTGAATGAAATTTCAAAATATGAACCCTTCCCCCCCCCCAAGAACCACAATGCAGCTTTGCAAGGATGTGTGTTATATTAATTAGCAACATATATGTGAGTGGCATTCTGGTTCTTGGGGGGAAAGACCCCATTTTTGCATTTTTGTTTTCTGGGGGGCCTGAACACTAAATGGAATTGCCAAAAACAACAACAACATATATACATACCATACAACACTATGAGGTAAGGCATGCTAATCTACCAAGGTCTTAGTTCAGTAGCCTTGGATGGGCACATGTTAACAAACCGCTGACCATGCAGGTTCTGGGTATCATAAATTATACTAAAATGCAGGGGGTGTATTTGCTCAATATACTGGTGAATGAAAGCTATTGAACTGCATCATGTGATTTGAGATTTTAATAGTGAGAGTGAGAGTTAACTTGCTCATGATATAAATAGCGCGGTCATGGGCCATTAAGATGCGGGCCATTGTGTTGCATATTAGAGTTTGCTTGGTGTGAAGACGTTTATATAATCCAAATCTTAGCACTCATTGAACTACAAAATCAGCATATACGCTAATTATTTCTTTGTATTGTATAAAAGGGCTGCCTCATGTACCCTTTGTACTTATGAAGGGCCAAAAGTTTCTATCTAGGATCAAATTTACAGCTCCATACAGGGCCGTCGATGCACTCTTCCTATTTCCTCTTCATTAATCATAACTGTTGTTGCAAGGAGGCTGCTACTAAGCTTGCTTTGTCCCAGAGAGCATGCCCTGAAGTTTTTCAGACTTTTCTCATTTTTTCTAGATACACGTCTTTTGAGGATAAAAAAAACCCCTTGCATACATGATAATACAAAAGCACCTTGGTGCTTTGTATGTTACTAATGGGCGGGCTAATACTTACCTGACGTAGACTCAATAACAAATTTGCATCCTCTCTGGGGAATCAGAACCTCCACAATATACTCCTAAAATAAAGACCCATACAAAAGGGGTGTGGTTCCCCCCCGGGGTGACATATACCCCACATGCACCACGCCATCCGTCGTTCCTTCTCAGCTGACTCTACCAAAATCTGAGTTCGCTCGGGGGACTGGGATGGGAGGCGTCTAACGTCAGGTAGTATTAGCCTGCCCGTAGTAACATACAAGCAACCAAGTTGCTTTTTGAGTTTATTTGCGGGCTTCATCCTTACTCTGCGTAGACTCAATACAATTGCACACGTCAAGATAACCTCAGCCGTGAACCCAAACACGAATTGCACAAGATGACATCTTAACTGTTTACCAACAACCGGTCTCGATGTCCGCCGACTATAAACCTCGGTACCTTCGCCAAGAATAAAACTTAGTGCGACTTGTTTTGTTTCCGGTCATTGTCCGACCGAAACAATCTGGAAAGTTCAATTAAAAGGATCCACGCGCACAGAAACGGAAGCGGCGCACGTGTAGTCCTCTGGGATTCCCCGAAACTTAGCTAAAAGGATTCCACCCCGCACATTACCTGTAACCAGCTCTGCTGTAACGCACATGGGATTCGGCCGAAGGACCTAATACCCACGTAAACAAAAATTTACAAAGCCGGAATTAGTAATACTCTTCGATAGAAGTCATAAGGCATAGCGACCGTCCCAAAGATGCCAATCGACGACGAGAATCACAGAATCAATTTTTCGCAGTGAATCCTCGTAGCCATCCAGATAGGAGATTTTAACTTCGACAAATGAATCATGTAGGCCTTTGTAGTTCTTTGAAGTGATTAAATCTCTCGCAAACTCAGGCGATATGATAACATAAAGGATGAACAGTCAGACATAAAACTACGACATCGCTCTATGAGTTATCATCATAGGCCCTAAAAGCTTCCGAAATAACCCTCTTAAACAAAAGAAAATTGTATCCTTGTTACGGAACCCGTGGGTGTCAAGGGAGTATAGCCCACGATGAAAATAATCACACTGATAGGCCAATAAAGTATTAATCTAGATGCATTTCAAATAACTCGGAGAATACATAAATAGCAGTAAATGCTATAACCATGCAGCTTGAAAAGATATCTAGCCTTTTGTAACCATAACTAGATCACTTTTAATGCTTCTAAGAGACACTAAAATAAGCGCCTAATAGCAAACAATAGTCCCCTTCCAGTCGATTCAAATAAGACACAGACGACCTTTCCGAATGCCTCATTGTAAATCTTCTAAAGCTGGCTGCTCCTTATATAGCAATTCTCTTGCTTTCAGTTTGCAACCTTTCCCTTACTACATCGGTTTTTCCGGCAGAATGGAAAAAAGCCAAAGTTACCCTTATAATTTAAAACTGGTGACCAATCCGATGTGGGGAACTATGGACCTATTTCCGTTCTGCCACTTATTTCTAAAAATCATGGAAAGACTTGTTCAAAATCAATTTATTCGTACCTTGTTGACAATGGCCTTCTCTCTCTCTGATAACCAATCAGGTTTTCCTGCTTACTCATTCACAGCTACTAACTTTGGCTTGATTTGTCTGATTTTAATTTTGAAAAAGTATGAATGAGGGTTCGTGCAACAGGTGCAATTTTTCTCGACCTCATAAAGGCTTGTGACTGCTTAATAAACCATTTCATCTCTCATTATAAAACTTTCACAAAATGGTATTACTGGTCCGGCAACTTACATGGTTCTTCGATCCTATCTCAGT